>JAFFST010054115.1:306813-332395 GCA_022414735.1 Noturus placidus
TATCTGAACAATTCACTCCTATGAAATATTCATCAAGACACATGCTCAACAGGAAGTTGCATTGTTCGAATTTCCTTTAGATCATTGGAAGAATAAAATGAGATTTTCAGTGATATTGGATTATTGACTAGCTATAGCGGGCGTACAGTGGCTTAGTGTTAGCACGTTCACCTCACACCTCCAAGGTGCCAACGTGGCCATGTGTGTGCGGAGTTTGCATGTTCTCCCCGTTTTGCGGGGGTTTCGTCCGGGTACTCCGGTTTCGTCCCCCAGACCAAAGACATGCATGATAGGCTGATTGACATGTCCAAAGTGTCCGTAGTGTATGAATGGGTGTGTGTGAGTGTGTACGTGTTTGTGCCCTGCGATGGAGTGGCACCCTGTCCAGGGTGTACCCCGCCTCGTGTCCAATACTTCCTGGGATAGGCTCCAGGCTTCCCCGTGACCCTGAAAAGGATAGGTGGTATAGTAGATCGATGGATGGATGGACTAACAATAGCTTGAAAGGAAATTGTTAACTCTTTTTTTTTTTTTTTTACCTGAAGCCAGAAAATGGAATTTCTGCCTGTTTTAGGGGTGCCAGCATTGAATTTATTTGTGATATCACAATCCACTGTAATGGTTAATGGCCCATTGTATGAAAGTAGACACTTAGGGCTGGCCATTTTATGTCTGTACCAATGTTGTTGTGTAGAGGTGTGAATTGTATGCTCACATCCCTCCTCTTTCCCATCGCCCAGCTCACCATAGCTAAACACAGAGTCACGATACTCTACACACAGAAACAAAAACAGTGTCCTGAATATTCTTGCAACAGACTCGCAGCAATAAAATAATTGATTTGTTTATACTGATTGAAAAAGTCTGAGGAGTCAATTTTTTCATTCCGCCGGTGGAATGAAACAGCAGTGTGCTACTAGAAAGGGTTCCTTATAATATAATTTACAAGTAAATGGCGCACTTATATAGCGCTTTACACTGTGTCTCACTGTGAATCGAACCGCCAATCCTACGATTAGTGGACAACCCGCTCTACAACCTGAGCCAATCATTAGAATGTCCTAAATGACCACATGACATTAAAAAGGATTCTAGATAACCATATCTTTGCATATTTGCTAGTTATAGCCTGAAAAAACTCAGCCTTGTTCATTTCAACCCCTTTTTATTCAGTTAAGAGCAGTAGTCATTTTCAGAAAAGAAACCTTGTAAAAATGTGTGAAACATGGATTGTATTGTTACGCATGTTGTAATGCATGTTTTCATAGATTTTAATGTTGAAAAACGATCAGGTTGAATTTCAAGGGCTAAATGGCACCCATATGATGGAAGCACCCTCTAGATTAGTGTTTTAATTTGTTTTTATGATTTCAATTTTGTAACAAAATGACAAAAATAATCCCTGACAGAAATATGTTTTCTACTGTCTTGTTCTCTTCTTTTTCACTCTTCCTCTAATGACATTTGGTTTTCTCTTCTTTTCACTTGATCTGACTGCTGCAGATGCAGCAGACCCAATATTAGTCACACAGGGGTTTGTTTGTTTGTTAGTGGATCATGGGAAAGTTCATTTATTTCCATGACATGTTTTCTTTCCCACATGGAGACATTTCTTTTGCCATGATCTTTGATATTGTATTATGCTTTTCATTTGTTATCTAATCATTGGCATTATTATTATTATTATTATTATTTATTTATTTATTTTTTAATCGGATTCACGTTGAATTTAAGTTTGACATTCTAGTGTTCAACCAACCAATGAAATAACTTTTTAGCATTGGTGTACATACTAATAATAAAGAATAACACATCCTTAGCAACTGTTATATACTGTATTACATATTAATCTAGGGACAGGTTCACCAACAAGATAGTACTAGAAAAAAAATCGAATATACTGCGAATGTTTTGTTTTATTAGCTTGAACACACAGTAAGGCATTATAAAAGACGGACCTTTGCAAAGCTGAAAATTCTGTACAAGCATCAGGACAGCATGTAAAATGTAGCCCTGGTATGAGGGAGAAAATGTGTGCGATAAAGAATCCTCATTGTCATGGATGACCTGCGTCTCCAGAGTCTCGTTTGCAAAATATTGGCTCAGCCAAACCTGTCTTCACATTGATTTAAAGCCGAGGCCAGAGATCCCTCAGCCCATGCCAGCGTGTATCACCATAGTAACCACTTAGCACCGGGACCGCTGAGATCCACACCATACAGACTCGATAGCTAAATCAACACTAACTACACTGAGTATAGACTGATTATTACTGAGTGCTAGGTTTATTGTGGAAGTGCAAGAGCCATTTGGAAGCAACACAAAAGAGACTACACTATGCGTATAATACAAACTATTTTTTAGATGGAACGAACAATGAAATGGGTTGCACTGGACCCCAGCGTGGGAAAGAAATTTACACTTGCACTATTGTTCTGTTTCTGTGCAGCTTCTGACTGCCACAATTTACAAGATTCTTAGAGAACATAGAGACAATATAGACAGTCTATGGTGGGGTCTGAGAGCAATAGTCAAAATGCTTCAATTTTACATTCCTTTAAAAATGAATGCAACGATTTTCATAACAAATTATGTTATTGTCTACTACTTCAGGGAAAAGTAGAATCTTTGAAATATTTACATGAACTTCAGAGTTTCTTAGTATTTGGTGTGTCTCGATGACAGTGTGCACTCAGGTTTGTGCAAAATCTTATAATCCATTTTTAGATCTAATCTAATGGAGTGTCGTGTGAACACACGCTTCAATAGAAGAGATTAGGACAATCTGAGCTTTCTACAAAGCAGGTAACATGGTCAATACCATAGAATTGCTTACATATTAATAGGGACCTAGAAAAGTTAAATATTCAACATATTTGTTTTAGATATTTCAGAATTCTAAAACCTTTTTATTTCCAATTTTAAATCTCAGATTTTCAATGTGGTCTCAGACTTTTGCACCAGACTGGATGTGCCACACTGGCAGAAAGCTATATGTAATTGGACATTCTTCTAATTCATTCTAATCATCAAACTGTAGACAAAATTGGACAAATTAGCAATGTGGATTGTGTTTGGAAGATAGATATTGTTAGCTAATATCTATCTATATATATATATATATATATACACTTTTAGAAACTGTAGGATTACCATATCAATGTCTTGTTTCTTGAAAGGACAGTGCCATGACACCATTCTACTTCTACTTTTGCTGGTTTTCTATTTCTGGAATTGCTAGTAATATTTGTCTATAGATGAACTGTACTAAGCAAAGAAGAAGCACACATATTTATTTCATAAAAGAAGTTTGAACGTGTACTGAAATATGAACACTTAGTGAAGGCATTAGCATTTTTGATCATTATACATAATATTCATGTCATGAGGGGGGTTCTGTTAGTAGTACCTAAAGCGATTTTAAAGTAATTCAAAAAGTATGTGGTCACATTAGCGGTTGTGATGAAACACAAATGAATAAATAACAACTTCATATTGACTACATGGCTGGGAAGTGTAATGTGTTATTTTACTCTTTTATGTTTGCAGGAAAAAGGTCAAGTGTATGAAATACTGAATGTATGGAATACTATGCTATACTGTGCAGTACAGAAAGGTTAAAATAAACACTATCTGAAATGCTGTCACTTAAATTTAAGCATGTGTTCAAATTGATGCAGATGAATACTGATGGAATATTTTTTCCTGTTAAAACCCACCACAGTTCCACTAGCCTACTACAAATGCCAATGTAAACAATACTATGACCAGAAAGACAAAACCAGCTCCCCTTACAAAATGTTAACATGGATAAATATGCATAGAAGTAGCTAATTTTAGCATTTGCTGATATCAATTTAATGATGGGTGGCTAGCTAGTAAAGATTCCCATTGCTCATTAGTTGAGTTTTCTGTTATAAGAACACTTTGCTTTCAGGAATATAAAGCTCTTTTTTTGTACACGTTTTGTTTGGATCCTCCTTTATCCTTTATCCAGTCTGTCTTCGCCGGCCAAGAGTGGCCAGCGCAGACCACGACGATCTGAATACCCGATCTGCCGATTCTGGGCGAGCCCCATCCGCTGAGGTCCCTGTCGTCGTCATCGCATTTGGGATCAGACCTCGGCTTTCAAGGCCACTAGGTCTGTGCCTACAATCACACCCACATTCATACACCCATCCATAAACTACGGACACTTTAGACATGCCAATCAACCTACCATGCATGTCTTTGGACTGGGGGAGGAAACCGGAGTACCCGGCGGAGACCCCCGACGCACGGGGAGAACATGCAAACTCCGCACACACATGGCTCTGGCGGGACTCGAACCCCGGACCCTGGAGGTGTGAGGCGAACATGCTAACATTGTTTGGATAATGTTTGTTAAATAAATCTGTAAGTAAAGAGCTCTGAGGCAAAAAAAAAAAAAGTCTGAGAACCCTTTGCTCGGTGGATGCCAGACCTGTAGGTTATTAGCTTTCAGTCATGGTTTCATTTAATTTGGCTTTCAGCATTGTACCCTGAGGATCTTATAACTGTAAATGGACTCAAGTAAATGTACTGCAATGTAATGCTGCCCAAAATTTGCGATTACAGTCAAAAGCACACTCAAGTAATGTAATACAAGCTGCTGTAGTGTAATTTACCATTTAATTAGTCTGATATTGCTATATATTATAGATCATCATACACATGGATTTTTTGCTTACTACATAATGGAAGCTCAATACTCCAGAGAACTTTTGAGGCTGGAAAATGACTATGTTTATTAATCACATTTGGTTTTATTTAAGGATATGAGTATTCTTACAGTATATAAGCATCCAAAGTGCTTTCTCATATGGCTTTTTAATATAGCAAACTTGGCCAAATTCATATATTATTGACATTTTGCATGAAATATGGACACCACTCAAAAAGTTAACTTAAACCATAAATTAAGTTAAGACTGTTCCATCATTCCATTACCCATTTGGCCTTGCTAGCCCTGACATTGACAAAGTGATTAATGTTATTGGTTCACCGAATTTAGTTAGCTTTAAATGACACAATTTATATTCATTCTATGGTAAAAGCACGCAGATCATGTGTCTGGATCATTAACACATAGAAATCTTGAACACATCAATAATAATGTTAAAAAAACATGGCTGGCATTAAATAAAACTGTTTGTATTAAATTCTTTTCCTCTGTAATATTTGTAACCTTGAACATAGTGGGTAAAATTATTGATATTTCTTTTGTACTCT
Source organism: Noturus placidus (assembly GCA_022414735.1). Taxonomy (NCBI): domain Eukaryota; kingdom Metazoa; phylum Chordata; class Actinopteri; order Siluriformes; family Ictaluridae; genus Noturus; species Noturus placidus. The sequence goes on from JAFFST010054115.1 coordinate 312,064, forward strand.
GCATACCATCAACAATCATCAACGGGTCTATTCATGTTTGCAGTAAACAGTACATTTCTAGGGTAACTGTGTGCTAAATTTACTTATTTTCTTACACTGTTTTGAACATTATACAAAAGGATATGACCAAAAGTATTTTTTTATTCCATCTAAACAAATATCATTAAATGTTTGACCAGCAAAAGCTGAACATTTCTCTTAACATACATACTTGACTCTCTCCAGTCCTGGAACCAGTATTTAAGGGTTATAATACATTCAAATGTAAAACTCAAATCAATGTATGCCAGCTGCAAACATTCTGGGATTTATCTCTAAATAGCCATTGGCAGGTTGTTAAAGTAGGCTTCACCGCACAAGTTGAATAGTAGGTTTGGTAAAAGTCTCTATGTGTATAATTGTTACTAAAGAAATGACAGTGCATCAGAATGAACACATTAACCTGTGATTTGCCTTGGAGTGGGCACTAATGTCAGACAATGAATAAACACCTTCAGACAAATCAGATTTGAGAATCTAGTATCTAGAGAATCTAGAGAATCTGGTACTCTAATATGGTACACTGGAGAATTCTTGATGTGACAATGTTAGAGAATGGCCTTCATTTTTTTTCTTTACCTTTTGTAAATACCCCCCCCCCCTTTTATCTCTACAGAAAGACTCATCAGAAAATATCAGTACATTCACAGCACACACAATATTTAATGACTGATTAGAGGACTCAGATGACTTCTGTGATACTGATCCAATGATAAAGGCAAACATATTGCAATAATACACAAATAAATTATTCTGCAGTGTGATATGGGCATTGTGATGTATGAGTTTATACTATTTAATAAGTATTTATGCAGTATTCAGCATAGCCTTAGGATACAAGAAGTCACCAGTACTAGGGTAATGATTAAGCACAAAGAAGGGGAAGCCCATTTTTAAGAACCGTCGTAAGCAGCCCTGGGGGCGTGGCTAGATCAAACAACAGCAACACGCGCTAATCTGCATTCTTCCACTCTTTGTCCTTGCGCCTGCTGCAGCCATGGGCAATCCGACTCACTTTCCTGAGTCGACTCTCACGAGTTTGATTCGTTTGAATCACTCTGAAATACTAGTAAAACTAAAAGGCATGTACATTTCATAATCAGAAATAGGTGAAGATAAAAGTATTACTCATATGTTTAGAACAGCAAGTAACAATTATTATAATAGAATAATCAGACAACTATTTAAAAAAAAGGACGAATCTAGTGTTTATACCTGTTCCAGTAACAATAAAAAGCGAATTGTGAATTTGACCATTTGAAATAATGACATAAGTACATTGAAGTTTAAGCTTCAGATGGATCGTGTTTATCCCATTCACTCTGTCTGTATCTTATCAGAAATCCAAAACAAAACTGAAAACACAACCACAGAATAAGATACACAGCAGCAAATCCAGAAACATGACAGCAAGATAAAAAACACAAGAGCAAAACCTACAGCTCAATATCAAGACCAAAAATACAACTCCTAAAACAAAACCCTGTGGTTAAGACATTGGACATCTGATTGCAAGCTCAATTTCCAGCATCACAAAGCTACCACTACTGGGCAGTCAGTACAGGATGTCACAGAGTTTTTTTGTTTACTGTTGTGGCCAAAAATGGTTGTTTTTGCTGCAGGTTTTTTTTTTTCAAAATATGCTATGCAACTTAAATAATTTTGTGTGTGTTTGTTGCAGAAACCTGAATTGGCAAAATTGCAATTGCATGAAATTTTTTACATGGCCTTTCGCAGTGATGTTTGTTGGTAAATGAGACCTTTTAGCTGTACACACGAGTCTGGTCTGGTAAGTGGGCCTGGATAAGGGAGTCTGGTCTGGTAAGTGGGCCTGGATAAGGGAGTCTGGTCTGGTAAGTTGGTCTGGATAAGGGAGTCTGGTCTGGATAAGGGAGTCTGGTCTGGTAAGTTGGTCTGGATAAGGGAGTCTGTTAAAGCCTATTAAAATGAAAAGAAACCAAATGGACTGAATTAAAACAATGCTATATAGTGCAAAGGAACAATAGAAACACTACTATCTATAGTAGTCTACTATATTCTGGTAAGTTGGACTGGATAAGGGGCGGTTATGGCTCAGTTGGTAGAGCGGGTTGTCCACTAATTGTAGGGTTGGCGGTTCGATTCCCGGCCCACATGACGAAGTGCCGAAGTGTCCTTGGGCAAGACCATTGGTGTGTGTGTGTGTGTGTGAATTGGTGAATGAGACACAGTGTAAAGCACTTTGGATAAAAGCGCTACATGAGTGTGCCATTTACCATTTATAAGGGAGTCTTCCAAATGCTGCAAATGCAAAAACTCTACAGCAAAAGTAAGAACACATCAGCAAATGTGTAAACATGAACGCGTGTATGGCTTTGGTTTTGTTGTGTTTTTTCTTATTTGCTGATAATTTCTTGGCTTGTTAATGTGTTTTACACTTACAGGCCACAATAAAGTCCCTTTAATTAAACTGAACTAAATCAGTAACCTTAAACCTTAAAAGGTAAAAACCTTACCTGTTTAACTTAATTAACCAGACTGATCTCATTAACCTAGAGCATGAAGTTTCTACACGTCACATATTTTAGTACTTTGACAAAGTCATAAAAATATCAAGTCCCTTTCATGAAACTTATATTAATGCTAAAGATGTTAGTTTATTTCACTTACCAAAATAAGTACATCTAGGGGCACAGTGGCTCAGGAGGTAGAGCGGGTTGTACACTGACTGTAGGGTAGGTGGTTTGATTCCAGGCCCACATGACTCCACATACCAAAGTGTCCTTGGGCAAGACACTGAACCCCAAGTTGTTCCCAATGGCAAGTTAGTGCCTTACCTGGCAGCTCTGCATCCATTCGTGTGTGAGTGAATGAATGGGTGAATGAGACACAGTGTGAAGTCTGCAAACCTGCATGTTTTTAAGACGTGGGAGGAAACCAGAGAACCAAGAGGACTCTCATATACACACACACACACACACACACACACACATACACACACATATATATATATATATATATAATGTATCAACCAACTTAAAGGCATGCTTTACTATAATAGGCCACTATAATATAGTGCTGGGTCACAGCATGGATGGAATGAGTCACGACAGCTCCTCGCACTGGAATTTGAACTGATTCAGAAAGTCTTTCACAAAGAACCGACTCTTTCGCGAATCGAGCAATAATAGTGTCTGGTGACCAACATTAATCCTGATTAATCCGCATTCGTATGCTAAACGGTATGTTTTAGCATACATTTGTATGTCTTTAATTCACACGTCGTGATCGCGTGCACGTGCGAGCGCGCCAATCCAATCAAAAGTAACAATAAATAGCATAGAAATTAATTTGCGGTGTAACCGATTATACACGGAGACACGACTGGTCACTTTGCATGCTTTTTCATTTGGGAAGGCACTGCAGGGATGTGCTGGTTGTATGCCCGAGTGAGCAGAGTGCATGTGTATATGTATGTATATGTGTGCGCGCGCCCGTGCTCGCGCCCCCATCCCCTCTCCTCTCCTCTCATCTCCTCGTGCTTGTGGGAGAAGATCCGCTCCTCTAGCGTTCACCACGGCGTCTAATCACCGAGCTCAGACTCGGAGGCAACACTGAGGCACCCAAACCATCACGGAGTAGTTCTTCTTTTTTTCTTTGATGGATTGTGCATCCTGCTCGGAGTGTAAGGAGACAGCAATAGCGCGGTAAGTTGAAGGAAGAGATAATGCGCGAGCTCGGAGGGACCAAATGAGTCGCTGTTGTGGTTCTTGCAACCTGCCATTGTGCGGCGCGTGCGTTGCTTGTTACATCTTATTTCCGTGTTAATGCAGTCGGGAGACTTGTTGTGCACGAGATTGTTATTGCAATTACATCATGTGTGCAAATAAATCCTGGAAGGATGATAAAGCAGGATTTGTTTTAAAGTCATTTGTTTTAAGGGGATAACTGTAGATTGCATGTTAGAGATAAACATGTTTTCCCAGGGAGCTTCTCCTTTATGACTTGGACACACACACACACACACACACACACACACACACACAAACACCTGTCTCAATAGCATGCAAGAGTTCCTTATATCACATGAAACGCTCCCACTTATTTAATCAGTTTTTTTTTTTTAAACCAGCATGTTACTTCAAATATTAGACCATACATAGAAATTTACATATAACATCTTAAGGAGTTCCTTGGTGTGGCTCAGTGAGGAAGCCCTTAAAGGTCTTGTCAGGAACCTGATAATATAGGGCTTTCCTTTATACAAAAAGGTCGAACCATTGATTAATCTAAAGAACCATTTTTCCCCAAAGTGAGTTGTTAAACCAAGCAGTGTGTTTCTGGATGTAAGTGTGAAGATTGTAGATCATTTCTGGAAAAAAAATCATCATTCATTCATGTTCAGTCACTGCATTAGTCAGGGTCGCAGTGGATCCAGAACCCATCGGGAGAACATCGGGTGTGAGTCAGGGGGAATGGGACTGGAGGTCCAACACAGGGCACCGTACACGCACATAACGACCGGCATGTTTTGGATGCAAGGTGCACATGTGAAACTCCACTGAGATAGTAACCCGTGCTCGGGCTCGTACCAGGGACACTGGAACCTTGAGGCGATACTGCTCTGCTGCACCATCATGCTGGCTTTCAAAAAAATCCTCATTTAAAAACATTTGCTCTTTAAATGTCTTCTTCTCAAATGTGGAAATCACTAGTTTCATGTTTAAGCCTTTTAACGTTGGGTTTGTCACACATGATCCATACCTGCCACACTCCGTGGAGTACCGTCAGTGCCCACTTTTATGTTTGGATTGCACTTGAGGGAGTAGTGGTGGATACTGTATGATAATCGTTAGTGCTTAGTAATTTTGGGGAAATACACAATTAGAATTGTGTGGGAGTGGTTGTGATGAGGCTTATACTTGGTGGGAGGGCATAGCCTGTCTTGTGAATGTTTCCTTCATCGTTCAGAGGACATTGCACTAAGGCTTACTAATTCACCAATCCCACTTCCATTTTCAGTGTTATACCAATATCTGAGTCCTGGGCTTGTATCTCATATTGCCATCTTCTTAGCTACAGAAGCTTGCAGAGACTTAGCACGGTTACTTGGCACAAGTTTGGGAAAACGTCATGAGTATGATGCTGGTGTGCGTTAAGACAGTTCATGTCCTCTGTGCATGATCTGGTCAAGTTTTCATGGCATAAAACACAACACTGTATTGGATTGAAAGATGCCAATCTAAGCTGATACCAGTCCAGCATTTCAGACCAGTTTCGGCCGGCTGTGGCTCAGTCGGTAGAGCGGGTTGTCCACTAATCCACTAATCGTGGGGTTGGCGGTTCGAATCCCGGCTCGGGTGATCCCATGCCGAAGTGTCCTTGGGCAAGACACTGAACCCTAAGTTGCCCCCAATGGCAAGCTAGCACCTTGCATGGCAGCTCTGCTACCATTGGTGTGTGAGTGTGCTCTCATTAGTAAGTCGCTTGTAAATGTAAAAAATGTAAAATGATATTTCTGTAAAGCTGCTTTGAGACAATGTACCATTGTAAAAAGCGCTATACAAATTGATACATTAAATTATTATTAAATTACTTATCGGATCATCACCATTCACGAAACCTGAAGCACTATTCTCAGACTGGTGGGCGTGTCAATCCCTGATAATTAAACAGTGGACAACCTTACCAGAATGTCAGTTGTTGGCTATAAAGGTACTCCCAGAACTACGTGACCACCTGACTTTGTAAGGTAAGTATCCTCAGTTTCGCTTCTGGGCTCCGTTCCAGCATGAGGGCTTGCAAAATCTATTCCTAAACTCTATCTGGAATTCCTAGTTGACTTCGCCAAATTGAGTGTGTCTAGATAAATTAATTAATTAATTAAAAAAACAGATTACAATTAGTTAACGCAGTGGTTTTCAAAGTGGGGGCCGAGCTAGGGGGCGCCAGGGGGGCCTCAACAATTTGGTGTCAAAAATAAATTCTTACTCTGACAACTACACACACACACACACACACACACACACAATCAATTGCTAATGTAATGTAAAGATGTAATTATTAATAAAAAGGGGGGCCTTGGTCAAATGTTAATGCCATTTGTGGTGCCTCGCCCTGGAAAAGTTTGGGAACCACTGAGTTAACGCAACCCCATATAGGTCAGGATTGTGCATGTTCACAGTGAACTTTTAAAGTCCTTTACCAGTGAAGAAAGATCAACTTTTATTCCTGGAAGGAGACCAGTAGGCTTTATGATTTCTTACAAAGACTACGTAAGAAATGGTTTACAACATATAGCCTTTTTTTTCAACAAATTGCTGGCAATTAATGCTTAAGTAAAGTTTTGTCTTCCTGTTTATCTTGCATTCAGTATTTAGGTCAGCTTTATTTCACATATAGATGTACAGTACAGTGACACTATTCATGTAGCCCAGCTTGTTTGGAAGGGTTGGAGTAATTTGTCACCCTTTGTAGCAGAGAGGGATAAGGGCCTTGCTTAAGGGCCTCAGCAGTGGCAGCTTGAAAGCCAGGGCTTGAACTAGCCAATTTTTAATCAGTAGCCCTGAACCACATGCACTTTACATTTTGGCCTTCCACCCACGATGACACGGCGTTTTTATCCAGTAAAAATGGAGCTTTTCGAAAAATGCTCTCCCAAGTGGATATATTTTAAAACACCATTTTTGCGTTTTATTCAAAAACAATGACGTACTTTTAAGTCACGTGACTTGGTCATGAGACCCTTTGAACTCGAAGCAAATGCGATAGTGGACGATATTGTACTGAAATTGTTGTGTCTGCTATACAGTTTGATAATGTTGTTAAAGATTAATGTCGCTTTATACAACCATCAAACTGCATTTTTTAATAAACATCTGACTGAAGTAAATCTTGTCAACACTATGGGGGAAAAACATTATTTAGGAAAAAAAAGTGTATACCATACTTATATAATATGTTACCACATTGATTAAAGCAAAAATGTGAAGGAAAGCAGAACATTAACATGGAAGATGTGTGTTAAAATTTATTTATTATTATTATTATTTTTTTTTTGGTGTAAATTTCCAATGCTAATTAAACATGTGCTTGGAATCTTTTTACCGGTTCATTTCAGAGCATAGACGTTCAAGGTAACTGATCTTGACTTGGTTTATTCCTTGTATCTGGAAGACAAATCTGAGGATTTTGGCTAATCTCAGTTTACATTATCAGGCTCACTCATACTCCTGCTTTCTGGAGCAGACCCGTGGAGATTCACTGGCCTATTCGGTTTCACTGTTTTCTTACTCCGAGCACACCCAATGTAACCCAATCTATCTCCAGAATTGAGTTCAAGCCTGAATCTAATTCACTTGCTTCAACAAATCAGGTAGACTGATGATCTGGATTAAGAGTAGTGAAAACATGAACCGCTAGTAGGTTCACAGGAATGCAGGTTAGAAACATTGGCTTTTGTAATGGCTTAGTGCAGTAGTGACCAACCTAGAGATCAGCCATTTTCCAAAATGAACCCAAATTCACGAGCATATTGAGTAGCCACATATTAAATGTGAATGTGAAGTGTTCAGTTCGGGTTGTAAGTAAACTCTTCATGGTTAGCTTGGTGGTCATTGGTTTTCAGATATGACCCTTCAGGGAGGCCCAGCTGTGTGTAGCAAGAGTTCAGCACTGTTTATTTTTTCCTTGTCAAACACACCTGCTCTGTGCTAATCTGCTAATGATCAAGTTTCTTAACTGTGTTCGAGAAGGGCAGCCACCAAGCTTTTGAACCATGTGGAGTGGATCACTTAACGATGAAATGTGAACCTGTGGTTGTGATAAACCATATGTCAGTTCAGTCTGGTGTTGCTTGCTTTAAGACTGAGAGGTTTTTTTTTGAGAGGATCCCATCTGATGGCATTGTCTTTATTTATATATCTTTTGGTGCAGCTGAATGCTTCTTACTATGCAGCAGGTAGTTCCAGTTTACCTATTTTATAGGACAGGTGGCATTCCAGGAGTATATTTAGTATAGCTGCACTGAGATGTTTCACTGATGTGTCACTCCACTCATTTGTGTTCACAATATAAAATTCCAATTCTAGCGATGATTCAAAACGGTTACTGCAGTCAAGCTAGTGACATCATCAGCAGACATGGCAAACAATGTGTTTTTCAGGAACATAAAGTTTGGCTTAAAGTATGAAAGCTCGTCAGATGGACAGTCCCTTCAGGATTTTGCAATCACAGAAATATTCCAAGGAGCTTGCAAGTTTCCAAAATTTACCGTAGATATTCTACAGATTTGGGCATTTAGCCAAATCTAATATCTTCGATTAATGTGCGTTGAACATGAGTACAGCTGAAAGGTCTCATTTGCTAACAAACATTGTGAAAGACCGTGCCAAACTATTTCAATTTTGCCAATTGAAGTAGTGTTCTCGCTAATAGTTGCATCACAAATTTTGAAGAGTGCTGTTCTTCATTCTGATTGGTCAGAAGGTGTTTGATTAAACTCTATAGTAGTTCTGGCTGGAAGGCAAATCTGAGGTATATATTAATGTACTTGTTTTAATACACTATGGCTTCTGAAGTAACAACTTGTGTTGGAATTTGTATGGTAGGTAGGCCATGTAAATGAATTAGAATGTATATAATCATTGATATAGTAAAGTTTTATGCAAGGATTTAAAAAAAAAAAGGTATTTTTGTAAGGCGTCTTCAAGGTTGGCGTATTGTTGAACAGAAATGTAGATATAACTTTAAGATTCCTGATATGCGAAAGCCGTCCATACAGATGGCTTTGTTTTTTTTCAGTACCATGCCATGCTGCATTTTTATTTTTTTTGTCTTAGCAACTTCAAAAGAAAGAACAATGAGTCTGGTGAGGGAACAATGATGCGCCTTTATAGCTGCTATAATGTAAGTGATAACAGCAACTAACTTGTTTTAGGGACATTCCGTAACATTAAAATGAACTATAAATGGGGAAAATGCACAAAAATGTTGTCCTTTAACAAATAAATACAACTTAATGTTAACAAATTGCTGTTGTGTAAGAGAAATTAAACACTCCAGTATTTGCTGTCATTAGAACTAACAGTAGGTAACAGTAAATTGGCTTCACATCATAACTCCTGTTGTTGATGTTGATTATTTTCCTATAACAGCATATCCTATTGTGTTCTATTCCTTACATGAGGATGTGCTAATACACAGATGTGTTGCATACTGACCAACAGGAAGAGTAACAGAAACCCTGTCATTTTTACCTATTTTTTTGTCCATTCACACCTACTCATTGATTAGAACTGGGGAATGCCTGTCACCTCCTTTATTATTTCGGAAGAGTAGTCAAGTAAAGCTCTTCCAGACAGCCATCTCGTACAGAATTTCCTTCCCTATAGGATTAAGGGTACACTATAGGATCCAAGATGTACATCTCAGAGGAAATCTCTGACAGGATAGTAGAAATTGGTTGTCCTCAATAATGGGGAGCAGATCAGAGAGTGAATAAACATGAGAAATTCTCAGCAGTTTTAAAGGGACATGCATTGGACATGTAGTACAGGTTCTCCGTGGGTTACATTTCTAGATAGTTCCTCTTAACTAGATAAACGGATGTTGATTTTTATTTTATTTTATAAATATTACCGATTATTTGCGTGTTTATGTGCCTGATAACCGATATGCAGAACCGATATTTATTTGTTTTACTTTAGATTTTTGTTTTTACACAATGATGGCAACACCACGGAACTGACAACTGTTTTATTAATAACAATTGTGTCAATTTCACTTCCTCCTTGCATACAAAACAAAGCTCTTATTTACACACCAATAAATAGAGAGGTCTGAGCGAGTGCGAAAAAGAAAAAAAATAAACCGCACTCTTTCTAAAGTGTCTTTAAAAAAAAAGTGTTGATGAGGTACACAGATTATGTGACTCCATGAGATTGTCTCGAATTCTTAGTACCAAGCCACTTAAAGTACATAGCAAGCATTTAACACATTCAGTACATAGCAAGCATTTAACACATCTCATTTGTGCATTAATGGCTGTTATGGTAAATAAAGTTTATTAATTAAAGCAAAGCAAGTATACTTGACCCGTGCATACCGTTGTTGACTCCTCTCTTCTTCGATACAGGGTTGCAATGGCAGTCCTTAACGCTTTTCTAAACACCAACAAGATGGCGCCATTTATCGGTGGATCCGATATTACAAAACCGATATCCAATTATGGAAAAATGCTTAAATATCAGTAAAAATATCTGTAAAACTGATTATCGGTCGATCTCTACTCTTAACTAGGTGCATCAGTCTGTGCAGGATTTAGCAGTGTATATAGTACACAGCCACTTTTTGACTGGGTGTGTTTGTATACAGTACTTTGTGAAACATATTTTTAGGGTTCAAGTCCCTGTTTGGGCGTTATAATACCCAGTTGTTCACCCCTAACAGTTCCAACTTACAAACAGTTATTAGGTGAAACAGTTGCTACCTGAGTTTCGTTTCCTATGGGGCGGCTGTGGCTCAGTCGGTAGAGCGGGTTGTCCACTAATCCACTAACCCTGGGGTTGGCGGTTCGAATCCCGGCCCGGGTGATCCCATGCCGAAGTGTCCTTGGGCAAGACACTGAACCCTAAGTTGCCCCCGATGGCAAGCTAGCACCTTGCATGCAGCTCTGCTACCATTGGTGTGTGAATGTGCTCTCATTAGTAAGTCGCTTGTAAATGTAAAAATGATATTTCTGTAAAGCTGCTTTGAGACAATGTCCATTGTAAAAAGCGCTATACAAATTGATAAATTATTATTATTATTAAATTATTTCACAAAGGATCAAATCAAGAGCAAATACACACCAAGAGCAATAAAATACACTCTAATGGGGCAGGCTATTGAGTCAGAAATGTATTAGTGTTGTTGCTTAACATAGGATTCGTTTGTATGCTGTACAAATGGTAGGTTGCTGCCATCTCATGCATTTTTAAATAATAAATTGCACTGATCTATTGAACCGTAGGTAATAAGCTGCTGTTCAGGGATGTTTTTCAGGTAGGCCACTGAAATGGTTTATTAGATTTGAGCCAGGTGGTTGTAAAGGTCATTGATTTGAAGTTGGAATGTACTGGTCCAGTCTACCTGTTAGAATTAATTACGACAAACTGTGTTTTCTTTTTCTTTTCTTGTTGGCTGTTTCATGCCTTTTTTTATTATTTATTTTTTTTTTTTTATATATACTGTGAAGGGTGTTTCCATGACTCGGGTGCCACTTAGCCCTTGTAACTCTTTTTAAAAATTTAGGCTCAACCTTGAAAGCATGCATTTAACAATTCGAACATGTGTTCACCCGTCCCAGGTAACAATCTAATTAAAAATATTTTTGTTAGAACACCTAGATTTCTTGTACATTTTGCTGTTGAGGATCGAGGTTTTTTTTTTTTTTTAAATAATTCATTAAATTTTATTTGTATAGTGCTTTTTACAATAGACATTGTTTCAAAGCAACTTGACAGAAATATGAACACGGTATACAGAGGTGCGAATTTATCTCAACTGAGCAAGCCACGGAGTGGCGATGGTGGCAAGGAAAAAGTCCCTAAGATGTTAAGAGGAAGAAACCTTGAGAGGAACCAGACTCAGAACTGAACCCATCCTCATCTGGGTAACAACAGTGTGAAAAAGTTTATTATGGATTTATATGAAGTCTGTTTGGCCTTAGAAGCAGCCGTAGTCACAGCAATCAGGAATTGGAGTAGATGAGAGCTCCATCCATAGGTAGGACATCTGAAACAATCAGGCAGGTCCGGAGAGCAGAGAGGATCAGGATCTCTCATATCGCCATAAAATCGTGTGTGGCTCGGCAGAAGGAGAGAGGGAGAGAAAAGATTATTAGGACTGGGAATTACCATAATAGAAAGTCTAGTCAGGGAAGGCTTGAATAAACAAATATATTATAAGATATAAACACCGAGACTGTGTCTAGATTTAAACACCGAGACTGTGTCTGAGTCCCGAACATTAATCGGAAGACTGTTCCATAACTGTGGAGCTCTATAAGAGAAATCTCTTCCCCCTGCTGTAGCCTTCACTATTCGAGGTACCGTCAAATAGCCTGCACCTTTTGATCCAAGTAGGCGTGGCGGATCATAGAAAACCAAAAGGTTGCTTAGATACTGTGGTGCTAGAACGTTTAGTGCTTTATATGTTAATAATAGTATTTTATAATCAATGTGAGATTTCACTGGGAGCCAATGCAATTTATCTATTTATTTATTTATTTTTTGCATGGAAATAGGAAATACATAATGTGCTTACCTAGCATCCATGTTAATGGCATGAGAACATTTAACACCGTATAATGACTTCCTAAGTTTTTTTTTTTTTTTTTTTTTTAAGCAATGTATAATTTGAGTAACATGGTTGTGCTTAAAATACTTAAATGGCAAAAAAAGTATTTGAGAATGCATTTTTCTTCTTCCCATTATCTTCAGGATATTCAGATGATGTAACTTCCTGTTCAGACATGTGACTTGTGGAACATTCCAAAAATTTCATAGGTGTGAATGTGCTGTGAGGCACTAAAATGTACATGGAATATCCATCCATTTTTCATCCATCTTCAACCGCTTACTCCTTTTCAGGGTCACGGGGAACCTGGCGCCTATCCCAGGAGGCATCGGGCACAAGGCGGGGTACACCCTGGACAGGGTGCCAGTCCATCGCAGGGCACAATCACATACAAACTCACATTCATACACTACGGACACTTTAGACACACCAATCAGCCTACCATGCATGTGTTTGGACTGGGGGAGGAAACCGGAGTACCCGGAGGAAACCCCTGACACACGGGGAGAACATGCAAACTCCACACACACATGGCCCTGGCGGGACTCAAACCCTGGAGGTGTGAGGCGAACGTGCTAACCGAAAACGATGTTTCAAACATGAGGTGGTAAATGGACTTGTACATTAATGTAACAAATAAGAGTTTTGATGATAATAGATTTTGAAGTTAAGGATCATATTTCAGGATGAAGTGTAGTTATAGTGGGATGGGATGAGCAAAATGCTGTTTTCTGTGTACTGCAGATTTTTTTAATGCTTTTAGGGTATTTAACTGAAACATTTAGCTTGTTGTGTAGGACACTTAGGATATGTATAGTCACAATGTGTTTTACCTTTACTTTCTATGTAGTACATTTACTTTGCAAATGTAGTATCAGTGGGACTTGTGGAAGACTTTGTTTATGTAATGGCTCGGACATAATAAAACCCCCAGCTGTATTGGAAATCTGATCAACCGTGCAAGATCTAATGTTACTCAGGTGTGAAGTCCAGTGGAACGTTTGCTAGACAGCAGATGATTAATGGCACCGAGTCTGCACAATAGCAGGTTTTACATATCCACCGAGAACCCTCTGTTTTATCTCGCGCTGTAATTCTCTGAGGCGGTTAATGTAAAACACCTCAGTCAAGTTTTTAATTACCCAACACTTGAACTGCATTCGGGATGCTGAGTTTCCATGCAGAACCGCTTTACCAGGCACGCTCTGTCTTCCCTGTGTGAGTCAGTAATGGATTTTCTCCTATTGTTAGATCGCAGTAAATGCAAATAGATATATTGTAGTGCAGAGGTCTTGAGGCGTTTTATTTGTGTACGGAGTTTGGCATTTACGCCAGACAAAAAAGATTTATACAGAATACTGCTCGACTACCCGAGTCCCTCATTAGGTATGCCTACATTTTGTAAACCGGTCAAATGGATACACACAGCATTTCATTATTTTTTTTGTTCAGGACTAAAATTGCATTTGGTTTCTTAATAAACATGAACAAGAAAAAATAAACTAGACCTCTATCTCTCGATTAGTTAAGATAGATAGATAGGTAGATACTTTATTAATCCTTCGAGGGGAAATTCAAGGTCCCAGTAGCACAAGACACACAGTGCGACATACAATACAGTAACATAACAAAGACAGGTTGTACATGCAGGCTAATATAGTCCATAACCGTGTATGCAGTAAGAACAGTATTGTTATAGAGGGTCAATGGTGCAAAAACGTGTACGAGTTGGACAACACACATTGTTATAACACTGCTGTAGGAGGTCAACAATGATGTATAAGAATGTATGAAAGAAAAGGTGAAGAGGCGGATAGACTATAGAGAGAAGTCTAGCTCACCTCTTCCTCTAAATGAAGCGTTAAAAAGTTGTATGGCCCTAGGGACAAAAGACTTCTTCAGCCTGTCATTTGAGCATGGCAGTGAGCGTAGCCTCCAGCTGGTCAAGCTCTTTCGCTTCACGATAACGTTGTGATAATCTAACATGCTCTTCACTTTATATTCAAAGTAAAGATGAAGATTATTATCATGTGCACGGGTGGACAAATCAGATTTTCATTCATGTTGTCTGACTGTTGTTTGTCCTGCAACCAGAGAAAGTAAGAACTCTACTTCCTTTTTGACTTGCACAAAAAACCCGAAAGCAAAACAAACAAAAAATGTTTCCTTTTTTTTAAACCTAAAATATATTCTCCATGTTGTAAAAAACAAAAACCTTGATGCTACTCACAAACCCTACTCTTTTTACACGTGAACAGAGAATCTGATCTGGCTGCTGGTAGGAAACTATTAATTAGTATGAATCAGTGCCTCGAGGATTTTGTGTTCGCAGAAATCAAGGAATATTCACATGAGCAAAGTTACTGCTTTTTTCCAAAGATTTGGCTCAAGATGCTTCATGTGACGTCATCAGAACGTGCATACAGCCAAAGCCCCCTTCGATTCACGTGCGTCGAACAGCTAAAAGGTCTCATTTACCCACAAACATCACAATGACAGACTGCACAACAATTTCATACAATTGCAATTTCGCTAATTGATTCTGCCAAAAATCCCTGCAAATTATTTTCAACCAGCCCAAAAGAACACAGCCCTCTTCATCTCCCTCCGCTGGCTTCCTGTAGCCGCCCGCATCAAATTCAAGGCCTGGATGCTCACGTACAAGACCTTGTCTGGAAGAGCACCTCCCTAGCTCAACACTCTCCTTGAGGTGTATGTTCCCTCACACAACCTGCTTCAGTTAACAACTGACACCTGGTAGGGCCTACACAGAGAGGCATGAGGCCCCTTTCCAGACCATTCAAACTGACTGTCCCTCAGTGGTGGAATGAATTTACAATCTCAATCTGGACAGCAGAAAAAAAAATTCTGGCTCTTACACCTCTACTCTGTGCACTTGTATGGTAGCACTAGTATTCTCCTCCACTTGATCCATCACTTTACTTGTATTTCCTCATTTGTAAGGCGCTTTGGGTAAACGTGTCTGCTAAATAAATAAATGTAGATATGTAAATGTAAATTATGAAGTACAGTGAGTTTCAATGTGACGTTTCCCCATCAGGCTTTGTTACATACTTTTAAATAATGAAAATAAATTTATATTAAAAAAAAAAAAAAAACTATATGAAATTGATAGGTGAGAGTGTGTGTGTGAGGTTGACCTAGGATGGTATGTCGGTGACATGTACATATGAATTGGAACAGATTTGAACTGATAGCATTTCCAGATGCAGGAATGCAATGGGGAACAATGACTAAACTGAGCAAATAACAAAAGAGTGCAGCACAAAAACTGTTATATAACTCTAGCACGACACACAGTTACCTCGCATTTAAACGCTTCATTGAGTAAAAATGAAGGCAGCATCCAGACTCCAATAATGTTTTTATGTGCGACAAGCGGACGCCACAGCCCATAAGCTGAAATATTAGCCTTTTTGTTGAACATGATGTGTCCTCACCAGAGACATTATCAGGAGTGGATAAAGTCTATGGCTATGTAGTCACCCCTACCAGAGATTTGAATTTGTATGTTCCTTATATTCCATAGTTTTCCATAGTGTGCATCAATGCATATACTCGTCATAATTTTGAGTTGGAATACGTTAGTTACTGATTTCTAGAGTCCAGGCAATCATAACATGGGACTGGGCATCACATTAGAGCTTTGTCGTGCCTAGTTAGCTAGCTAACTCATCAAATTTATGATCTCTCCACTCCTGATATGGTAATCATGATGTCATTCTTTCCAGCATAGACAGACGTGTACATAGTTATTACCCTTATAATGACCTCATTACCTCAGCAGTTCTTAATCATGCATTAATAATCATTTACTGATTAGAAGTGTCCGTCTTGACTAATTGGACAAAAAAAGGGCTGTAGTTGTCAATAAACTGTTGAAAAATACCCAGCATATGCTTACATGGGTACAATTATGTGACTTGAGATATTCTGCTGTTGTTGTTATTATTATTATTATTATTATTATTATTATCTCTCACTACATTTACATCTACATGGTTTGTTTTCCCAGCTGTCCTTTCAGGCAGCTCATGGACCTCAGAGTCCATGATTGTGTGCTTTACTGCCATCACATTACCCTGATTGTAGTCAGGGAGATTTGCTGATTTGCTGGGTTTAGATGGGATGCGAGTCATGGCTGGTCCCTCAGGAGAAGTTTGATCACGGGGACGGAGATACAGGAATCCTCTAGAGACAGATGTAGAGATTTGATGCATCATTGAGGAATGGTAAGAGTCAAAGTGTGAGTTTACCTAAAAATACCTAGAGAAATTCCAATCTCAGTCATTATTTGTTATCGATCCTGTGTGGAACTGCTTGCTTGATCGTTTACATTTTCGCTGATCCCAACAGTTCCTTAGTGTTGCTTATGGAAATTTGATCTTGTCAATCATGTCATTGCAGTCGCATTGCTCGTGTTCAGCTTGGGTGTACTCAGCCAATCAGTACAAGCTTGGGGGCAGAAATAATGCTGTGTTCAACTAAATAACTTGGAATTTCTGACTGCTAGGACAGAACAAAGCACACACGAGTTTTTACATTTACAGCATTTGGCAGACACTCTTATCCAAACCCAATTACATTTATCTCATTTTATACAACTGAGCAGTTGAGGGCCTTGCTCAAGGGCCCAGCCAGTCAATCCAGGATTTTGCGATTGCAGAAATGAATGCAAACGCAAGTCAAAACTCTGCGATATTAAGGAGCTTGCCATTTACAAAATTACCGCAGATTTGGGCCAAGATGCCGGGTTTAGCATGGCAACCAATAAAAACAGAGATAAAACAAGATAAAGATAAAACAAAGGCAAAGTTTTCTGAGTAGTTAAGGGTTCAGAGCTTTCTAAACATTTCTACTTGGAAAATTCTCTGAAAAGAAAACGCGCCCTTATCGGGTTCCAAGTACCCCATGATTGAAAACTGTAACCCGTTCTTTTTATAAGATTCTCTGCATATTGATTTCTTATGTGAGATTTGGTATTGTACCAACAATATCTGAGGTATTGTAATATTTATAATGATATCACTAATCAATAATATTGTGATTGATTCTACAGAATAGGATATTTATACCATGGACACTTTCTGTCATTCATTCAGCGGTAGATAATATTTGTGTTCCCACGATGGACTGTATAGCCTGAGGACAGCTGTCTTCAAAGTTGCTTATTTAGGCCAAAATTGATTCCAGCAACACAAATCTGGAGAAGGCAGAGACATAAATAAATTCAAGCAATCTCGTGAGGTTAGATACAAGTGAACATGATTTTTTCAAATAAAATACTGTTTAAAATATTGTGATTTTATTGTACACTGAGAAGAAAGGTTAGGTAATAATTGGAATGTGAGCATGTACAGGAAGAATAAAGGATTCTGTTCTTCCTTTACAAGAGCAATCTTCTGCTAAATTACAATCTTCTGCTAAATCTGCCCCGAACAGCTGCAACGTCTTTTCCCAAAGGACTGAATACACAATTGAGTTTTTATTTTTATCTTTATTATCTAAATCCAGAATGCCAGCACAATTTATTTGTTTGTTTGTTTGTTCATTCATTTTTGGACTGTTTTTCTGAACATGAGATTTGAAACCTTTTCATAACATTTCCTGCAAGTCTTGGAGACGTGTGAGATTCGGTTAAGGTGATGACAGAAGGGTGTGTAAATGTGGAGGCAGAAGGTGAATGCTCTGATACTTTTCACATTGGAGCTAAGTTTAGATCTGAGCTGACACATACAATGTCACTATTAGGAGATGAAAAGCTTCCTGCTGGAGCTGTGCCAAGGGCATGTAAAGAAATCATGATGAGAGTAGGCTTTATGTACAGTGAGTCATCAGCAGTAGACACTGTTACAGTTACTCACTTAGTACACGCTTTTATCTGAAGTGACTTACAATTTGCATGCATCATCAATGGCCACTTTATCAGACCTTTCCTTGAAGGTTTTTCTAGGCATTATTATTATTATTATTATTATTATTATTAATATTATTATTATTATTATTATTATACAGAAGCAGGTAGTGATGTAATACATAATGAAGAACACAACAGGGCTATAGGAACATAATCACAAGTGCCTGTTTTATGTTCCTACAGCCTCATGATTCTACATGAGTGTTTTATTTCTCTTATACCACAGCAATTTACTTTATTCGGCAAAGACACCGTCAACATTTTCCTTGTATCACACTTGGTTATTCATTACTTATTTACAGTATTCAACCAAGAGTACAGAGTCCCCATGTTAAAATGACCATCTGAGAAATGACCGATATAATTCTTTCAACACATTTTTAAATGCAAAAATCTGTTTGTCTCATTATTTGAATGATTTATTGCTTTTGCTGAATTATCTTTCAAAAGCTTTTGACTATTCTAAAGTCTTTTAAATGAACGGATCACACTGCATCTCCAGGACGCCTTTAAATCCGCATGTAATGCCATATGTGTGTGTTTATAGCGGAACTTGCAATGAAACTTTTAATGGTCTTGACGGCAAATCATTGGTCAGAAAATAAGCAAGAATTTAACAAATGCACTCCTAAGACCTCTTGCGTCACCATTTGCTGGTTTACTTTTGCTGTAGGGAACTGTTTGGGGGAGAAACTTACATCACTTCAGTACAATAAAAAACAGGATCGTCCGTTCAGAAAAACGAAAACTGAATTAATTTCACTAGTTTCAGTTGATTTTTGCTAAACATTTGGGGCATAATAACAATCTTACCAAATTCGGATCTCACTTATTCAATTCAATTCAGTTCAATTTTATTTGTATAGCGCTTTTTACAATAGACATTATCTCAAAGCAGCTTTACAGGAATATAAAACGCAGTACACACACAGCAAAAAGTGATAAATTATCCCAAACTGAGCAAGACACTGAGTGGCGACAATGGCAAGGCAAAACTCCCTAAGATGTTAAGAGGAAGAAACCTTGAGAGGAACCAGACTCAGAAGGGAACCCATCCTCATCTGGGTAACAACAGACATTCTTAAATTCTTATTTATACAGCATCAAAATACATATGACTATAAGAATGTAAATTGTACGTCGTGCTCTTTGTTTGCAACAATTGTGATGCGAAGGAAATTGACCAAGAATCACCGTATCTACAAATATTCTTCAGTGTGTCCACCGTCATACCAAACGTGGCAGGCAGTCAGTCATTTATGTATTTTAGTCAAGTCCCAGCTGTGGTGATTTATGTAACAACATCTGGATTCAGTCCAGAATATGAAGATAGATAATACATAAGGTACCTTTTAAGGACCTCATCTTGTCATGTCTCCATAGTGTTTCTATTTACCAGAGGAACTTCATTGGTTTGCTTTTGTGATACACCCCTTTCCCAAACAGAAGGACTGATTCAATTTCCAGGCGCCTGGGAATTGATGCTATGCAATTACAAACAGAAGAGCTGACAAATATGTGCTCGAACAAATCATTTTTAATGAAGTTTTCATTTTCTCTGTTACGTGGAACCACAACAGCAGCTTTTGCTTGCATTGTTGTGTATTCACAATCTAGTGATCTAGTCCCTTATTTACTGCAAATCATTGTATTCATATTGTAGCTATTTTATGTTTGCGGTAATAAATATAAAACATTTTAATTTTAAAAGCATTTTATGCAACATTTTAAACAATTCTTTTATTTTTTTTATTTTTTAAACGTGTCTGATATTTCTTCTTACATTTTCGAACATTTTTTAAATAATATTTTTTCTCATTTTAATTGCACAATTAAGGCAGTAATCATGAAAGGAATTTTATCATCCTGAGTTTCTGCTTGTTGTTGACAGAATATGAAGGAGCCTCACAGCTTGATTATTTATTATTTGTTCTATGTTCTGTTCTAGAGCAACTGTTTAATGGATGTGAACTAAAAGCCCTAGCAGCCTAAACATTTTCAGCAGCCTATCTATTTGTTGAGTCTGCTTTTGAAATT
>JAFFST010054115.1:362093-388593 GCA_022414735.1 Noturus placidus
ACAAACAAACAGCAGATCTGCTTCCAAGAATCTCTAATCTGTTTGGCTGTGTTGCTCAAGTCCTGATTGAAAGCAGCAAGGCCAAATTAATGTGCTGGAATTTTCCCACCACAGGCGTGTTCGCGTTTGGCCTGTTTGCGACAGACATCTTTGTGAACGCTGGGCAGTTGGTGACGGGCAGCCTGGCACCGTATTTCCTCACCGTCTGTCAGCCCAATTACACAGGCACAGAGTGCCGCCTCAACCACCAGTTCATCTCCAATGGCAACATCTGCACAGGGAACCGGGTGGTGGTGGAGCGAGCCAGGAGATCCTTCCCGTCCAAAGACGCCTCACTTAGCGTCTACTCGGCCGTCTATGTCACTGTAAGAATCTCACGTTTCATCCTTTTAGCATGTGGCTCATTAGTCATACTTTATTTATAGCACCATTCTATTGAATTCTGTAATCTGATTCATCAGAAGGTGTTGATTAATTTTCTCTAACAGCAGCTCTGACAGTCGTTTCAGCTGCTATAGTAACAACTTATCATGATGAATGAACTGGTTTAAAAAGTGTTGTGCAACATGTTGATGTGGTTGCATTTTTGTAAGGAGACATTTATTTAACATTCATGGTAGGAGTCTACACTGGCAGCGCTTTTTAACGGTCAGGACGTTTGCTACATTTGACTTACCGCAGAAGTGGGTACTCGGAGTTCCTTCCCTGTTTACAGATTGCCATCAAATCAGCATGGCTGCGCACATCATTAGAAAGAAACAAACTGAAACTTCTTACCTTTAAATGTGTTATACTAGGATTAATTAATCAACATACAGTCAGTTAAATCTAAAACACTGACTATACTGTTTACTGTTTTGAGAGAGTAAATATACCTCACTCATATGAGAGCTGTCTAGCTTGTTGATAACTAAATACGTACAGTTGGGGGGAAAAAAGTATTTGATCCCCTGCTGATTTTGTACGTTTGCCCACTGACAAAGAAATGATCAGTCTATAATTTTAATGGTAGGTTTATTTGAACAGTGATGGACAGAATAACAACAAAAAATCCAGATCATAAAGTAGGGGGCAAACCGTTATCTTCAACAAGCACATTTGGATCAAAGAACAAAAACTATCTTAAATCAATAGTTTACTATTGTTTTGCAATTCATTGCAACGCCAAGTTGACCATGGGTGGTTGCAGGGAATCATTTAATAACGCCATCTATAAAGAGAAAAGAGAGACACACTGAGCTCATTGTGCTTGCACATAAATTAATCCATACAGAGGTATTTGCAGTTAATGTTGTTTATGCAGTAACAACTTTGTCTTTTGTGTTGTTTTACTTTCAGATATTTCATGAAAACCTTTATTACAATAAGACTGTTTAAACATCTAATAGCATGTTTTTATCAAAGCTTGAAAAACAAGACATGATGATAATTGCTTCTTTAGCCCAACCTGCAGTGTGCTTCAAGGCCTTGTTTACACATGGCATTAAGATGCTTCCTGGGTCATCTGTAAGTGCACAGGACCAAGTACAGGTATAAACAGGGTCCAGTGCATCTTGAAGATCACACAAACCACTTCCATAGGTGGTCTAGGATGCATGACTACATCACATTTGTAGTGTACCACCTTCAAGATCATCCAGGAGGTCCCAAAAGAACCAAGGACAACATCAAAGGATCTGTAACATGTATGAAAACCTTTCTCGGATATATGGACATATATGTTCATACATTAGATTTCTGTATGGGGTGGAAATCCTTAGCAATCTTAATTTACATTTCATACAAGAAATGAGTCTGCAAGACCTGGATTAAAATGCTTTGCTGTGCATCTCTATCTGGAAATACAAATTTGTTTTTATTTGCGCTCACATAATTGAACATAATCTCTTCAGGCTGTATGCATTTACATAGCGAGAGAGTCCTCCATGGTGCATGTGTCGTCGTGTCCGTGTTTCTGTACGTGAATGTGTGTTTCAGATGTACATCACGAGCACGATCAGGACGAAGAGCAGTCGTCTGGCAAAGCCTGTGCTGTGTTTAGGGACGCTGTGTGCTGCGTTCCTCACCGGACTGAAGCGGGTGTCAGAATACCGTAATCACTGCTCAGATGTGGTTGCTGGCTTCATCCTGGGAGCCTCCATCGCTCTGTTTTTGGTCAGTCTGATGGTGCATACTTAATTCCTGATTAATTAATTCGCTTAATATCATTGTTGTTGAAAACAAATGTCCCAAATAGCTAAATATGAATAAGGCATCACGTTCAAGTAATCAATGTTTTGCATTGCAGGGACTGTGTGTGGTAAATAACTTTAAAGGTGTTCACTCGACTCCAACCAAACGGAAGACAGAGGAATACCGTGGCCTCCCACTCATGACGTTCCCCCGTGTGGAGAGCCCACTAGAGACCCTCAGTGCACAGGTAGATCATTCACCGCCATCATCACCATCTTCATACGAATAGAGGTGTAATTGATGTTTGTAACAATACAAACATTTGTCTTATCTATTCCGGCATGGGTGAACCTTGTGTTGATTCCTCCACATTCATCTTCTATGCATGATTCATGATGGGTACGCCGGCTCAGTATGAAGCACGGAGGGTGGCGGAGGCGTTTTTGACATGCTCATTACGAGGTTATATTTCATATGTCACGTTATGAAGGATTTATATGCAATAAATGGCTCTAGGTTACAAGATTCAACTGGCTAAATTCATGCCAGAGTGAAAGTAAATCGATATTTGGCTCTCTGTCAAAATATATTATGAAAAACGTATTTTATTTCACATGACAATTATTCTACCTCTTAAACAGCACTCCAGGCTGCCATTTGTTATGGTCTAGTTTAGGTTGTGTTGTTTTTTTTTTTTTTTTTTTTTTTTTTTCCCCTGAGCTGACAGTGGCTGCTATCAATCCCTGTCAGACCTGGTTAATATATTGCTGTATACACACTTAAGAAGTAGATTTCGTTTGTTCACTGTCATGGGATTTTATAGGATTCTTGGCACGAAGCTACCCTTAACTCCTGGGATAGCACATCCATCATCCATCCATCTGTCCATCCGTCAATCCATTCATCAAATTCCCATACCAGTTATCCTACATAGGGTCACAGGGAGCCTGGAGCCCACCTCAGGGAACTCTGGACACAAGGCGGGGGGGGAACCCTGGAGGGGGTGTCGTCGCATCACAGCGCACAATCACATATACATTCACTGACTATTTGAAATGCCAATCGGCCTACAACACATGTCTTTGGACGGGAAGAGGAAACCGGAGTACCTGGAGGAAACCCACGGAGCATGAGGGGAACATGCAAAGTCTGGGCACACAGGACAGAGGCTGGATTAGAATCCCCAACCCCAGGAGGTGCGAGTCAAACGTGCTAACCACTACGTCACCGTGCCCACCACGTCTATCATAAAAACATTAATATTACAATGGGCGTATTATGAGTAGAGTATTGCAAAATGCACAACAAATAATGATGTGCTGCTTAAGTCTCAGCCTCTGCTGTAGGTGGGATGTGTGATGTCAATATATAATATTTGTATTGTGATAAATATGTAAGAAATTAAACATTTCGGGACATGCCACAATACTGTGCTTGATTCTGATTGGTCAGGTGGTGTTGATTAAATTTCTGTAACAGCAACTCACAGTAGCTATGGCTGTAAAACTGTAGCTATTGTTTTTTATAGTAGTGGTTTATTCAGTGACTTGTACGGTGGATTTTTCATTAACATCTCATATCAACAATAATATATTAGAATGAGGACATTAACATTAACCTTGCAGCCAGAGCTACTGTCTGAGCTGTTATAATAGAAAATTAGTCAATACCTTCTGACCAATCAGAATCAAGAGTTCAGTAGCGTTGTGGTTTAAATCAAAATATGCTATTAGTCATGTTGCTGTAAAGCACAGCTGCCCCATTGTGTATCTTCTAAATTGCTAAACTACAGCAGTTTACAACACTGATGGGGCTATTTTTATGATCTACAAGCAGGAAATATAATCCTTCTTCTCTGAATTGATGCAGTAAAGGAAATCCAAGCAGATCGGTGTTCTGCGAGTGAGCGAGCAAAACAGCCACGCTGTTCTGACACAAAGTGAGATTTCTTCGCACTTTTGTCAAATGCTGAAGGACACAAGCTCATCATCCTTACGCACTTTGGGACCAGTCGTTACGGGAAATGCCCAGTGAAATGAAATTGGACATGTGCGGTAAGCACTGTGGGGGACGGTCCACCATGCTGTCAGTGGCTCTTATCAGGACAAGCAAGATGGATGAAATGTGTGATTCAAGAAGAAATGGGGATGCAGACGACGACATATCGCTTACTCTTCTCATTACATATTCCTTTTCTTCTGATTGATGTTTTATCAAGGATAGAAGAAGAATGTAAGCCATTTAGTCGAATGTTCTACACCAAATGAAACTTTGTCCTTGATGTGTCTCACTCTATCATTTTCTTTTCTTTTTCTTTTCTTTTTTTTCAGAACCATTCAGCGTCCATGACTGAAGTGACTTGACTACGGGGCCGACACAGAGTCACCTTCACTTCACCTCAACACTTCTAGGCACAAGATGTTTTGTACTGTCGCATACTGTAAAAAAAAAATAAAAATAATAATAATAATTAAAAAAATCAAAGAAAATAGTATTATGTTGGACCAAGTTAGAGGCAAATGTTTTGTACATTTTGTAAAACACAGTGCTGTTGCTTATCCTTATGTCCTGTGTTATTTCTGATTCAACATCAGGAGTACACCTTCCTCGTCATGTTCTACATCACAGAGTCAAATCAAGTCTATATATGATGTTACTCAACTATCAATGTTATGTGGTATTTGTACAAAGAATTATTTTATGCTTATTTTTTTTTTCCTGTCGATTTTTTTGACAAAGATCATCTTTTTTGTATTATTTTTATCTGTATAAAGCATTTTTGATCAACATTGCCTGCTGTTTCTTCAGGAATGTTTTTGGTATTCTTATTTTTTTTTAATGTAATATAAAGATACACGATGAGTTGTGAAAAAGCACCCGCCCCGCCCCCAGTGGCATCTTTAAAATGTCATTACCACTGCATGAAAGTACTCAGACATTTGATGACATGTTTCATTTTTGTGTATTGCTTTCCTTTTAAGGTTTCTTTTGAAATGCCAAATATATTTTTTTGATTTGTCTGTCAAATAAATAGTCTGTAGTTGAAATCTTGGACAGCTTGATTTTTGAAGAACGCCGTAGATATCGGTGCATAAATCGGTATGATGATAGTGTTGGACCTCTTGGATTTCATTTTTATTGGCTTTTGTTGGGTAAAGGTTTACCATCAATATGTCAAAGTTGTCTGTGTTAGAAATTGCAATAACAACTCTAGTCTGATGGATCTGATATGGGGAAAATATATATATATATATATATATATATATATATATATATATATATACACACTCATTATATACTCATTATATAATGAAATATGTGTGTGTGTGTGTATATATGTGTGTGTATGTGTATTTATATATATATATATATATTATATATAATATATTATACTTCAACAGTAACTTAAACACTGCTTCACAATATTTTTTAATGGATATGACTGTACTTGAGTATACTGTATAACCTTCCTCTTTCCTGAGATGAGAACAGGGTTTCCTTTCACAAGAAGAGATGAGTAATTCTACTGATGGACATTTGAATATGTTACAGTAATCATTAGGGCTGTACGGTGTTGTGGAAAAGATTTTCTGTGCATCTCCTACTAACTTGTTTCAGAAATTAAAATCTAAGATAAAACAAAAGGCAACCTGAGTAAACACAAAATACAGTTTTTAAACGATAAAGTCATTTATTGAAGCAAAAAAGTTCTCCAATACCAACTGGGCCTGTGTGAAAATGTATTTTCCCCCATAGATACTAATTCCCACATCAATGAAACTGTAATGGGCTATAATGGGCTTCAGCTGGACTAGATACAACCTGATTACTGCAAATGCAAACCCTGTTCAATCAAATTTGGTGGTTAAATGGGTTTTAAAAAGTAACACACTCTGCCACAATTGAAAGAAATTCCAGAAATTATGTGGAAGAATGTGATTGAGATACATCAGTCTGGTAAGGGTTATAAAGCTATTTCAAAGGCTCTGGGACTCCCAAAGAACCACAGTGAGAGTCATTATCTCCAAATGGAAAAACTGAGCACAATAGTGAACCTTCACAGAAGTGGCCGACCTTCCACATTTCCTCCAAGATTCATCCAGGAAGTCACAAAACAGCCAAGGACAACATCAAAGGACCTACAGGCCTCTCTTGCATCAACAAAAAGGTCACTGTTCATGACTCCACTATCAGAAAGACACCGGGCAAAAATTGCATGTTCTGTGGATTGATGAGTCGAAGGTGGAACTGTTTGGAAGACAGAACATCTGACGGAAAACTTTTTTTCCAGGTGGCTGAGTTTCTTAATACTAGATGTGGTCCGACTGTGACGTAACAAACTATCTAATTTCGGGCCGAAAGTAGATACACACAGCTACATCGAGTATGGACCTCCCGCAAGTACACCTGCTTTCAGCCGAGACTGGCCCACACAGGAAAAACCGTCTGTCAGCTAGAAATGGTGTGAACAGTTGGCAGGGCTCTGTCCAATTATCTTTTTGCAGATGCCAACATTGAGTTGACAGTGGTGCATTTCTACCATAATCGGCCCAAATGTGCTTGCTAACTGGGCTGGAGCTGTCAGGCAAATGTGCTAAACACTTATACTTGCACTTATACACAAATTATAATAGCCAGCTATTAAAAATTAATTCATATTTTAGAACTGACAGACTAGCAAGGTGATTTGCCCCCGACATTCATATTTCAAATACACCTTCTCTACGTCGTCATCATTTGTGTATTAACAGAAGGCCCAAAACAAAGTTGCTCACATATTGATCGGAGGTTAATTGTATTGTATTATATCATACCATACATTAGAAGATTCAGTGGTGAAATATCAGGTGGTTGCCTTAAGAATCTAAATGCAATCGTATCGTATGGAAGCCTGTAATCAGTGTGGACTAATAATCACCATGGCCTGTAAGTGTATTAACACTCAGTGTCAGTTGTGTAAACAAGCTAGCAGTTGTTGCTTTACCAAACACTTGTACAGTTAATAAAGGCAAAGGTGCCTATTAACAAATTTTAGGTTTGCTTTTAGAAACAGCTGCCACCACTGCGTGGCTAATTGCTTACTGCTAACTGTGGAAGCGTGGATAATGACATTTAACCACTCCAGTACTTCCTTCCACATTGTAGAATTAGACAATGAAAGCCAAATAAATATACTACATAATAAAAATAAAAAAAATCCATTACGCCTAATCCATCACAACTTTACATTTAGATGAGACTTTTTTTCCCTTAAGAAATATTGCTTTATTTTGTGTTAATATTGATGTATGGTTTTCTCAGTTATGTAGAGATCCAATAGGATATGTGTAATTTCATCATGTGATTTAGAAGTTAGTAATGGCTGGTCCAATTGCATTACTTTGTTTATTTGCTTAAGTTATTTGGCTCAGTGCAGAAGCCTACTTAGCAAACATATCAGAATGCCTTTTTGATTATAAACATAAAAGTGGAGCCTGAAAGCGAAAAGAGAGAAGAGAAGGAATTTTACAGGGCCAAGATTCCACTATTAGATATAGTTTTAATATTTGATCCGTCTGGCACCTTGTCTCCTTCCTCAACAACAATCTCTAAGTGATTGTAAGTGTCAAACCATCATTAATAGGTCAGCAAAGACTAATGGTTTCCCCTACTAAATAGTTAACTAACGTTCAATTTATGATCTATTGGGGTGTCTTCTTGTAGTGTAATGAAATACCAAAGGCATTCATTTGCTTGTTCAGGAGTAGTATAGCAGCTATCATGTTTGCATGCTAATGAAACCTGAAAGCTAGACAGATTAATTTAAACTAAAATTAACTGACTGTTGCGTTTATATGCTTAATAAGTACCAAAAGAACACTGTGTTCCAGTGTGTGCCAAAATATTGCAGTGGGTTAACATTATTTCTGTCTGTATGCTAGTTTTCAGCTTGGCTATGATAGTGTTGGATCAGGTTTTGACAGTACCACCGGCCATAACAAGGCTATTAGGTTACTCAATATTTATGAGATGTTCAAGTGTGGGAGTATATACATGCAAATATGTTATCTGGAAAGGCAATGTACGTAGGGCCCAAATGTAAATTCAATACGAGTGCCACATAGTGGAAAAGTCATGCCCTTGAATATAACCAGTAGAAACTGAGAAAAGCATTGTGGGATGTACACAGGTATCAACGGACACAATAGACTCTATAGACTTTATGCGTTCTCTCTTTCTGTATTTTTTTTTTGCACTTGTTTACTGCAAACACTACAGGCTGACAGATGGCCCAGCAATACAGACTAAAGACAAAGATTTTTATGCAGTTAGAGAATATTTAAACCTGTGTTTACTCTGAGTCTTATGACTCAAAGCTTACTGTAGAACAAAGGCTTTACCTCTGATTTCAGTTCTTATTATGTTGTTGACTGCAAACTTTCGCAACGTGACTCTGACATATGAAATATGAGCATCTGCTAACTCTGGAACCTGAGTAGGGTGTTCACTTTAGAAAAAATAATGAAAAATGCAGATCTGACCTTTTGTTGAACAAGCGTCCTCCTTTCAAAATATGGCATTTGAGGTGATGGATCCAGACCGACTATATTCCATACACTCCATACTACTACACTATACAGCAGTATCTGCTTTCAAGCTCGACCTTTCACACCAAACCAAAGGGGACTGGTTCAGTCTGATGTCTTTTTAACTACAGGGCTTAAAATGGAAA
Source organism: Noturus placidus (assembly GCA_022414735.1). NCBI lineage: Eukaryota > Metazoa > Chordata > Actinopteri > Siluriformes > Ictaluridae > Noturus > Noturus placidus. The sequence goes on from JAFFST010054115.1 coordinate 370,978, forward strand.
GAGTGTATTATAGATACAGTAGATTGTTATGGCATTGCAAATCTACGCAGTGTCTATTGCACAGATGCTAGAATATGTCTTAGCTACACTATATAGGATAATTATGTGGACACCTGATCACACCTATGTGTACCAATTCGAAAAATCAAGGAGAGTACAACAGATTTAGTCCCCTTTTGCTGTTATAACAGCCTCCACTTTTCTAGTAAGGCTTTTCATTACATTTTGGGACATGGCTGTGGGGATTTGTGCTCATTCCAAAAGGTGTTTGGTGAGGTTGACGTCAGGGCTCGGGTCAATCAAATTCTTTTAGTATCTCTCATACTAAATTGTTTCAAAATTCTAAACATCAGTTTTAATTAGTTTTTCAAATGGGTGATAGGTGTTGGATAACTTTTTTTTTTTGCCTCAATTAAAAAATAAAAAATAAATTAAAACCATATGTTTACTCAGGTTACCTTTGTTTCATGTTGTATTTTGTTTGAAGATCTAAAACTATTTAGTATAACGTACACAAAAACAGTAGAAATATACATACTTTTTCACAATACTGTACTAAAAGTACATACTTTTGTTTGTGCATTAAGAGTATGCAAGTACGCCGTGTAACAGAAGAGAACGTTGTTGCCCAGGAGAGGCCACTGTCACCATAAACAAACTTCTCGTTGCATTTCAGCTTTTCTTCATTCATAATTGTTGTATATACTTTATACAACATCATTTAACTGATCATTCTCTTGATTTATTTGTACACATTTCATTCACACCCCTCTAAAATGCATGCTTGAATTCCGTGAAGTTTTGTCACAAAATTCCCTCTCCCTTGTGCAAGATGTTTAGCTGAAGAAGTGTCCATGGATCCACACTTCGAAAATCTACTGGAAATAGTAGACCATCCTGGTACTTTTGGGATACACATTTCAACATACTACCGTTTGGGACATACTAATTCTCATCTCGGATACTATTTAGCAGGGAGAGCATGCCGATTGGGACGCAGGGGACGTCTTTATGGACCTTGATTTGTGTACAGGGGCAATGTCATGCTGGAACAGGTTTCGACCCGTTGGTTCCAGTGAAGGGAAATTTTAAAGCTACAGCTTACAAAGAAATTCTATATAATTGTAATACGTCTGTAGCAAAAGTTTCGAGAACAAATAGGCTTTATGAGGTCTGTGATCCTATGTATGCCACCATAGTATAGATTGTATTCTGAATAAGATATTAATTACAACCATTAATTTCCTCTTCTTGTCTCTGGATGGATTGAAATCCGACTTTTGTATTGTAGAAGACATGCAAATCAGCTAATAACTTTAATAACAACTTGACTTCCTGTGTTGTTCCATATTTACAGTTATTTGATGCTAAATACTTTCTGGATCAGAATATAACCAATTTTTGTTGGACCACGTGTTTTTATGTAATGCACAGGCTCCCAACAGTGATCCCAGAGTACTCCTTGTCCTGCATCAACACATCTAATTCAACTAATCAGCTAATTACTGTAACAGTGATTCGTGAGTTAAAGAGTGTCTGTTAGAGCAGGAACGCACTAAAATGTGCTGGACAGTGGATACTCCAGGGCCAGGTATGGGAACCTGTAATTTAATGTAATGACAGCAGTTTGGTTCTTCTATGTGGCTTAGTGAGGTGGAGGTATTTATTCTAGAAATGCACTGAAATTTGGACCACTTCAGTCAAAAATGGCATTTCTGAAAGAGGGGGGAAAAAAGACTAAACAACCACCACAACAACAACAAAAAAAAAAAACCCAAAACAAAACATGAAATACTCTCAAAAAGCAAATCAAATGGAACACTTTACAAATAATTTTAATGGTGGATTCAGAGCCTGGTTGTGAGGTGGGTCACACCGTTCATGGGACCATCACAGGGCACCATGCACATGCACGCACACACACACATACATTCACATTCACATCTTATTCACACCTAGGGGCAGTTTAGCATTGCCAATCCACCTACCAGTACAAGCATGTTTTGAGGAATTCAAAATGGGGATGGACATGGAGAATGCAATGAAAACTCTGGGGAGCATGAAGATGTGAGTCAGCAGTTGTACCTGCTGCACCACCATGTCATTGCTAATAATAATTAAAAAGTGGTTAAACACCCCCCCCCCCCCCCCCCCAATTTAACCTTTACTTTGAGGGGCACTAGATAAGCAATGTTTATAAGATTAATATTGCTTGTCTAATGCCACCTCATAAACATCCCAATCTCATCAGTATACGGAATACATAAATACAACCAGCAAAAAGATAAGTACCGACTAACATGCCACTGCCATCTGTAACCAGTTTTTGAACTGATTTAAAACCCCAGCGACAAAGAGCCAAGTAAAACAAAAAAAAAATTGGAATGGAATGTCTTGCCATGGATGACCAACCATTCTCAAATGTAGAGGATGTTTCATATCTTAACTAAACGATTATGGATTATGCATATCTTAACTAAAGGATTCTACTGTGCCTTTCAGATTGTGTTTTATATACCCAAAATGTTAATTAAAAAAAATAATAAAATAAAAAAAAAAGCTTTTTCATTTTTCGGATTGCACAGTATGTCCAGAATTTCAGTTTCAGCAAGAATGCATCTCATATCTCCTGACTCGTTAAGACATTTCAGTTCACGTTGTTTTAATTGCATCGTAGTTGTATTTACATTTATTTAATTTTTGTATATAAAATCCTGAAATAAATGTATGTCTGTAAATAAATGACTCAATGCATGTGGTTTCTGTGTTTCACAATAGAATGTACCCAGGAATCCAAATAACAGACCAAGTGTAGTGCAAATGACTGACTGAGCAAATGAAGGATTGAGCTTCTGAGATCTTAATCAAAGCATGTTTTTAATTAAGAGATTCAGAAACCTTTCGCAGGTCATGGTAAAGACTTTTCTCGTTGCAACCAGAGAGACCGCATTCATGCTTCCTTATATAAAACAGTTTAGTGCTTTATATTGATATGCAGGAGGTGCTATCGTACATCACAATCTGACACCTTAAATATATATCTATCGCTCTGATGCACAGAGCGCTTTTCTCCTTGCACTGTCACACTGCACACTGCAGTTACGCACACACACACACACACACACACACACACACATACACAGAAAGGGTTTGTATCCAAATTTCTCCCTGCTTTGTCCATCCGATAGACCAATTGGTCATGAGAAATGCCAAGAAGAGCACTCAACAAGAGAAAACGTAATAACAAAGAGAAAAATAAAATGCTCTTTTAAAAATATGTTCAGAGGAACATGAAAAGCTTCGACTTGGGAAGCAAAATAACCCATCATTCATTTCGCAGAGTCACAGACGTCCCTAAAACAGCTTCAGAGACTGCTCTCGGACTCGGATGCCGTGTTGGTTGTCTGGTACTGTTGCAGCTCCTTTTTCTTCTTGATGGCCAGCTGTAGCTGCTGTTTGATGATCTGAATGTGAGTCTCCAGGTCAGTCAGCTCCTGCACTATTGGGCTGTGTGCCAGGCCCAGCAGGTCTGTTTTTCCATTAGACTGTAGAGGAAGCTTCAGCTGAGGAGGAGTAGGAGGAACAGGAGGAGGAACAGGAGGAGGAGGAGGAGGAGGGAGGAGCTCTTTACACTGTAAACACTCCAAATTGTTCTGCTGTTCTTCTTGGTTGGAAAGGTGACAACGTGGGCAGACTGAGTTTTCACAGACGTTCCAGAGATTTTGCTGGTTGTTCCCAATGTTGCACCTTTTCACAGAGCTAAGAGATGAAGGCATGATTTAGTCCAAATACATGTCTTTATGCTAAAAATACCTATTATATTACAAATATCTGTGGCGGCCTGGTAGAAATCTTGACAGTTTCTACTATATATAGTTCTAAAGAATGAAATATGTTTCTATTTTTGCATGCATTTTAGTCACAAGTTCAAGCATTTTAAAAACTGGTTGCCACCAAAAGTGTAAATGGAGGATTTAACAATTTCATTCTGACTGCAGTGCAGGAGCATCACTGACATCACGGACATTTTGACAAGGCAGTACTTGTTTACAAACTGAACTGATTACGCTAATGTCTGTTTTGCTCTACCACTTTGTTTAGCCTAAAACTTGATCAAAGTGGAACATTCACTGTGTGACGGAAACACATTAGCTTTGATGGTAATAGTCAATCTTACTTTTTTTATTAGTATTATTATTGCGTTTATAAAACTCGCTTCTTACACAAAATGGTCAAACAAGATTAAAAAAAAAAAGATTTTCACATAATTATTTTTTTTTGTCTTAAAGTTCAGGAAACAACACATGTTGTACAATTTTGGCCAAGATTAGTTTGTGTGCATTTTTGTGTTAATTTAAGCAGCAAATACATTAAAAGTCAAGGTATCCCACCTTTTTACACCAACTTTTAGAGACACATCTGAAGTGAATTCATTTTCTGTTAAAGTTATGAGGTCTTTAAAGTAAACTTTAGGAATACATACACCAAACAAGTGGAACTCGACCCGACAGGGATGCTTCCAATGACAACAAGTCTAGTCTTTCTTATTACAAAGTTGTGTGCAAAAAAACACCTAAAACATGAAGTATATTTTGATGAAAATCTCACTGCAGACATTTGAGCTTGCTGTGACCTGTTTGGAATAATTCTAAAATCATATCAGTTCATCGACTGGTTACAATGATTATTCCATAAAAATCTTGCAAACCACTCATTCTTGAAATTCAAGAATCTCAGAGGTATTTACAGACAGACAGGAAGAAGTAGAGGTTGACAGACAAACTGAAAACAAACAGTAATGCCTTCACCATCGCATGGTGAAAGTATAAAAATATTAGGGTTATTTTTTCCAACCTAAAATTGTATTTCTTGGTCTTTATTGGTAACTTATTGCTTGAATGTTGAATTCTCTTTCAAAACATTCACGGTTAGCAATTATAACCTTATTACTACTTAAGAAGGTAAATGTTTTCTGTTCTCGAAGGCGTTACTAGCTTGGTACCTTATGTTGCAGGGTTGTTTTAAAAAAATATTAAGTTGCTGTTATTCCGACATGATCACGTTTTATTTTTATTTTATTTATTAGTCTCTATGTATTACTTTATTATTATATAGCTGTAGGTGGCTTAATTATTCATGGAAGCAGGTTGTTAGGAATCTAGAACCCAACAAGCTGAAAGGAGGGTGACAGGAGGGCTAAGCTTCCGGCATACATGGTGTAAATTTTGTTTTTGAAAAAGGATGAATCCATTTATTCTTTGGAGCAGTAATCTATTCAAATGACTGAGCAAATATACAAGTACTTCAGAGAGACTCAAATCAATCCTGGCAAGAATTCAACATGTATTAGTTGAAAATTTCACAGTGAATATACAAAAGCTTCAAAATCGTAGAATCAACCTATTATTTGGTGAAAATAAAAATAAAAACAGTACCGGTGTTTATATGCAGGGTATTAATCCAACAAAGTAACAACGGCATATCAAGGAAAAAATACACCCTTCAGCCATAACATTAAAACATCTGACAGGTGACGTGAATAGCATTGATTATCTTGTTGCAGTGGCACCTGTCAAGGAGTGGGATATATTAGGCAGCAAGTGAACAGTCAATTCCCAATGTTTATGTGTTGCAAGCAGGAAAAATGTGCAAGCATAAGAATCTGAGTACTTTCACAAGGGACAAACTGTGATGGCTAGATGACTGGGTTAGAGCATCTCCAAAACAGCAGGTCTTATGGGGTGTTGAAATGGTTGTATCTACCAAAAGGGACCGAGAACTGACAACTAGTGACCTGGTAACAGGGTCATGGCTCACTGAGTGAAGGCTAGCATGCCTGGTCTGATCTGACAGCAGAGCTACTGTAGTACAAATTGTCAAAAAAGTTAAAGCTGGCTATCATAGAAAGGTGTCAGAACACAGTGCATTGCAGCTTGCTGCGTATGGGTCTACATAGCTGCAGACCGGTGAGATTGCCCATGCTGATCTCTGTCCACCATTAAAAGCATCACAATGGGTACATAAGCATCAGAACTGATCAAGAATCAATAGAAGAATGTGGCCTGGTCTGTTGAATCATGCTAGGTGCATGTCTTATGCTTACATGGAGAAAAGATGGCACCAGGGTGCACTATGGGAAGAAGGAAAGCCAGCGGAGGCATTGTGATGCTCTGGGCAATGTCCTGCTGGGAAAGATTGTCATTCATGTGAATTTTACTTTGACACGTACCACCTACGTGGCAACGGTATTCCCTAATGGCCTCTTTCAGCATGAAAATGTGCCTGCCACACTGAAAAATTGTTCAGGAATGGTTTGAGGAACATGATAAAGAGTTCAAGGTTTTGATTTGCCTTCCAAATTCCCCAGATCTCAGTCCAATCGAGCATCTGTGGGATGTGCTGGACAACCAAGTCTGATCCATGGAGGCCCCACTTCGGCCGTTACGGGGTTTACATGATCTGCTGCTAATGTCTTATTGCCAGACACCACCACACAACTTCAGAGGTCTTGTGGAGTCCATGCCTTGATGGGTCAGAGCCATTTTGGACCTACACAATATTAGGCAGGTGGTTTTAATGTTATGGCTGGTCGGTGTATATCTCTTACTACATTTTCATTACAACGAAAAGCTACGGTGTGGGTGTGTCAGATTACATAATGATTGACCGCTGTATATCCCAGGCAGTGTAAACAAATCAGGAACAGTACTAGTGCTAGAAAGGTGTTTAGGAATCTCAGAGCTTTCTTTTCTAGTCCGTATTAAATTTACCATAGAAGTTATATCTAATAGTAAAGAGCTAATTCTGAAAATAAGTTCACACCGGTTTTAAGACAAGCAAGGCATTTGAAAACTGAGCTGTTGAGGTGAACACTATGACTGGGCACGTAAGCGTCTGGTTGATTGGGTACCTTTGACACTAAATGGTAGTGCATGCACATAAGTTTGGCTCGATTACATGTAACAAAAATATAAATGGGGATTTTTTAAAACAAATTGTTCAGTTATGGTCATGTGCAGATTTCTATTCAACTCTCATTAGTTTATTAGCTTCATTATCAGTCAGTGGGCAAATATGATTACATTTATTAATTTCATTGAGCAGACACTGGGCATATCTGGACATGCTGTTTAATAATGGATCCTTACCTTTTTTCCGGTTTCGCAACAGTTGATAATTTGTCTTCATTGATGGTCGGGTTAAGTGCTCGATGCAATCTCTGACAGAGCAATCGTATTAAGTGTTATTAAAGACAATGCAGAGAGCAACTGGGAATATGATAATATAAACTGACTCAGGTTTCCATTAATGCTCTAATAGATTACTGAAATGAACTTAGATTATACTGAAGTTATCAGTCAGAAAAACAAAAAATAGACTCACTTGACTTGTATGAAGCCAGTACTGTGGCTTGTTCTGCATCTTGGGTATCACCCAGCGATGGACAACATGTTCAGCAATAGTTGTGAGGAGAGACAAAGCGACTCCTATGCACAGCATTACAAATAACCCTGAGAAATGTTTAATCCCCATCTGTAAAGTCTAGATATCAGAACAAAGTGCAAATTAGATTAAATCCAAGAGAGTAATAAAAAAAATCCCATACATACAACATCATATGAAACGAGAGATTAAATGGATGACATATTGCTACTGAGCTTTGTTATATCATGTATATTTCATTACCTCTGTCACAGCAAAACTTCTTTTCCCACAGGGCACCACTTTGTACCACTTATCATGCAGCATGTCCATAAATCCATCTGACTTGTACTGGCTAACCAGCTCAGAGATATTTGAAGTCAGAGGTGAATTCTGTTTGAGACCAATGCCATAGCCTGTGAATTCAATTATTTGCAATGTTTATTAATGAATAAGAAATAGATACAACTACAGTATGTAGATTTTCTAACATAGCAACACTACATGTGTGGTGGTCAGGGAAAGCCTGTCTCATGTTGCTGCTGCTAAATTCTGGAAAAAGGGCGAAAAAAATATTTTTTTTTTCCCAAAATGGGGTTTTCAGAAGAATATATAGTAGAAAAATTCACCATGTGAAGTATTTTCCCAGGCTGCCACACATCATAAACCTGTACACAAGAATTCTATGTATACTGTTTGTTATATTAAGATGCAAACCACTATAAAGTCTTTATAAATATGACAGCTGCTATCTTTATTCTGCAGACTCTTAATTCTACAGATATGGTGTAACCCACTGTTATGTATTTTTTTTAAACTGAAGAATTCTCTGTACTTAATAATATTCTGCCACAGCCCTAAACATGTGACCAATGATGCAAAAGATTTGAAACATTTTCCTTCATCTGGAACACATGGTAAATAGAGTTCCTTCAACATTTTGAAATATAAATGTTTCAACTCTGGATAACGTGGCACTGATTTCAAAAACTGAAGCGGGCTATAACCAAAACACACTTTTAAGAACATTTCAAAAAATTAAAATTCTACAGTACATTATGACTAAAATGTGTAAGGTGAAATTGAATCGCTGTATTATGAGTCGATTTGATATATTTCTCATGTTAGTTACATAAAGCTGAATAGGGGATTAAAACAATGCTTAATAAATAAATACATATAAATTATATATTTTTGTTTCAATACTGGCTACGATTCGGATACAGGTTTTTAGTGTATGCTTAATTAATGCATAATCTTTAGTTAAGTCCCAAGGTGAAAGACATTCATGTGTAAAAGAAGAAACATTTTCAATATTATCTTCACCCTGAATATGCACCACGTTTGTAGAATGCCCCTTATACATTTACTGAGTAACAAACTTTTTAAGAAGTATTTTAATTCATTTTGTAATTTTCTTTTTCACTTGACAGTTTCCCTATGGAAATCAAATCTTGTCAAACGGTGGCTTGATACATAATGAAATTCATTCAGCATCTTAATAAGAATATAAATGAAGAATCACTGATTAACTTGCCTTCAATTGCAAATGGTTTCCCCACTGTGAGAGTTTTACAATCAGCATCAATGGACACTTCATAGTCTAAGAGGGCTTTGTCCATAATAAAAGCATCTAGTTTTTGAGGATCATCCCTGAAAAGATAAATAAAATAGGCCTATTATGCATTACGATAACATTTTGACTTCAATGTCAGGCTGATCATTTATGAGTGATTAGTTCTTTCAAAAAGAGTACATTATAAATAAACAACAACATATCTTGGTATTTAGACTTGCACAGAATATTATGTAAAAACTGGACATAGCATTGATTTTAATGTGTTCTACAGAATAAATAGTCTTTCAAATATCATTTAAGATGTAGAAAAGGTGTCGGGAGGCAGCTATGCAACAAACTTAGTTTCTTGTAGTAGTCTGTTTCAACAGCATATTGGAAACAGGGTTTGCAGCTGGCCTTTAGACAATGGCATGCACTACATTTTATATGGTTTACAAAATCCTGAAGCCCATCATGTCTGTGGCTGTTTGAAGGATTTTCAAAATCCATACTAGGAGATATTTGGAAACACTCGATTCAAGGACATTCCAAAAGAGGAAGTGAGAGATCAAAAGAGCACAGGTCTAAGAACACGTTCAGTTGATGCAGTCAGGAAAACTGAATTTGCTGTGAATGCTAGATGTTAGTCTGTACATTCCTGTGTTTATGTTAGGGTTTATCTGTATCTCTTGCGAGGCCAAGCTCCTTACTTCAGCACCATTTTACCCTGCTTCCAGCCGCACAATTCCATCCATTCCAGGTTCCCTGATGGCAATGTTTGGTCCCAAGTATCACTGTAACCCCATTTCTACTTTGCTATCTAGTAGATACATAGTAGTAACCAGTATTGGACAACTCTAGATTCAGGTTGTGATATATGTATGTATGTGTATATATTAGTCATTTTCTGAGATGATTATGACTTACTTAAGGTGGTCTATTCCATCAGGGGTTGTAGGAACATTATATCGTCTCATGTATTCATGCATCTCTGGAAAGCTTTTTTTCACATAATCCTCAGCACTGCTCTCCCGTACGGTCCCAAATCGGAAACCCTGTGATGGATGATGGAGCTTAAAGGGATGGATAATTCCCGTTAGTAGTAACAATGACTTCAATGACCACAATTTAGAATTTGGGCTCATTCCTAAGCCATTTATAAACACTCTGCAAAAAGGTACTTAGGATGGTCTTACCTTGGGGTCGTGTATACCTGAAAGCTGCTCATACGTCTTTTCCCCAACCATCACGGCAGCCAAATTGGCTGTGTATGTTGAGAGACAAAATAGACAGAATATGGCCCAGAGATTCATTAGAAAGCGGCCTGTCCAGCACTTGGGTGGCTTGATGGCAGCTGTCCTACCGAACAAGATGGCATAGCAAACATTGAGTGCTGAAGAGAAGGAGAACACACGGTCCCTGTTTCGGCCTTTGGGCGTCATGCCAAATGGACTCTTCCACTCATACAGTGTAAGGAATATAGCAGTAACGTGGAGAGATGCAAAGATGCCCAGCCACATGCTCCAGTGTAAGGGCCACATGAAGGCACCAATGGGCGCTGCCGTGTCTCTTGTCCTCACTAGGATGCCCAGGCTGGTGGAGAAGAAAGGGCTGGTGAAGTCGATAACCTGACTGCGAGCAGAGTTGATGCTAAATGAAGTGACCGCCAACTGTGCTGCACCACTCAGCAGGTCACCCACCAAGCCTGTCCAGCGGCCGTTCTTGTAGGCACCATACTTTCCATCTCCCACAATATAGAGGTCAAAGTCAAAACCCACATCCTCAGCTAGTTTCTCCAGCAGGTCTATGCAATAGCCATAGCAGCACTTCTTGAGCTTGGTGGGAACTGTGCTGTTGCTAGACTGCAGGCCATTGAAGAGGGCATCAAGAAGTGTTGTGTCATTGATGAGTGGGTCAAGGCACAGCTGGCCTGCTGGGCACTGACCATCGTCATCCACCTCTCGCGTGAATACAAAGGGGTGCTCTACCAGCGTCACTACCCGCAGGTGCAACCTGGAGGAATGCCTCCAATCGCCACCTGGGTGTGAACGTTTCTTGCCAGGCCAAACTCCATAGTCCAGTACCACTTTTCCCTGCTTCCAGCTACCAAGTCGCGTCCATGCAGGGCTCCCTAATGGATCATGCTGCAGATTCCAAATAAAGTGATGGCTTTTGGAGATAATGGTAGATTCATCCTGAACATGAATGGATCCACTTAGTCCATCAAATGATGTGTTGGCCATGAACCTGGGGAACAAGAGTACAATAGTTTCAGTGCTTTTTACTTATGAAGTCTTTCCTTTCTTTTACTTTACACAATAGTTTTCTACCTTTTTCCAGAGAAAAATTGGGGTCTAATGAGCACAGAGCTCAGTATCTATGAAGTTCCCCTGGCAGATGAATAACCGGTTCAAAAAGAGTGATTTTGCTTTGCTAGCACTATGGGCATGTCAGCTACCTTTCAAAACGTCATACCCTACAACCCCTCGGCAGCTTTCAGTCTAATCACTATGATAACACTTTCCATCTACAAGATTGTTATTTTTTCATCTTGGCTTATCCCAGAAAGAGCCAATTTAAAAATTTGTTCTGTGTTTTTCCTTCTTTATATGTAAATAATATTCATTTCTGGATGCAAAGATATACAATCATCAGCATAATCTCAATGTGGTTTTCTTTGGCAGATATAGAGATATAACCGCACTGTTCTATGAGAATCAAAAGGAGGCTTATTTAATGGCATAAATGTATTTATTTTTTTTTTTTTGGGAAACCATTCTGAAGTTATTTGAAGACAGGAAACCAACTAAATATGAAAATGGCACTATGAAGTATGTGCTTCAAAATCTATTTCTGAAGCAAGGTTAGAGTAAAATCGCCCATACGCTTGCTTAAAGTAGAAATAAAATGTATTTTAAAAGAACGGCCCCTGAAGCTAATTCTTATCTGACAACACATTAAAGTAGGATTTCAAGATGAGAAAATACAGTCATAGACATTACATGATGCATGGAATGAAACTTGAAACATTGTAGAATGCATGCATAAATTCCTACCTGGACAGATAGTTTCCTGAGGTGAGATTTTTATCCTCAATCACCATGCAGTTTGTGATGCCAGGGATAAGCGCCAGCTCTGGAGACACAGTGGCAGCTGATCCAACGGCCCTGGCAATAAACTCCAAAGAGTCCTGGACGTAGTGATCCAGAGCAGGCTGCCTCATTCGCCCATGCGCCATAAGGCCCATCGGAAGCCCCTCGGTCCTTAACTCCTCCACGTTCTGTGAGTCCCCTATAATCCAGTGGTAGTCTGGCAGCACTAAACCAAGCTTTGCTATTGTTATAAAGATCCTCTTTATGTCCCGAATATCACATCCAAAAGTCACAATGGTGGCTGTTATGTCCTTGATGGAGGTCATGTGACCCTGCAGGGCTGTCTGAAAGTCACTTTTGCTGCTACTGTTAGTGGAAATGTTGACTATGGAGCCCAGGTGAAATTTTGAGTTGTTGCGAAGCAGGAAGATGAACTGGGAAATATTCAGCTCCTGGCACATCAGCAGGCTCACATCGTACCAATTATTAATGGAAAGAAGAGAATAGATTAAGTCCACCTGAGGAGTCTGGGGATTCTGCATGGCCATCTGGAAATGGAGCGAGTTCTGTCGGGTTGGAATGAAAGAGAAAACAGTTACAGAAAATGGAGCTTAAAAAAAGGCAGACATACAGTAGCTCGTGCTCAAAAAGGTCAACCTTTTTATCTTATTATCATACCCAATCAGCACTGGCTTAGCTCTGTGATGATCATAAACCATGTAAAGCTTTATTGTTGAATAGTCATGAGCTGCCTGAAAACATGTGTATATCCCTCATTTTTACACAGTGTCTTCATTAAGGCATAATTACGTTTTATTGTTACAGCTTGATGCTTTTAGTATTCAATGAGAATATATGCAATTACCTCAAACTACTTGCTATATTTCACTGCAGAACGTAATAATACTGTACATTTTCACAGACCAAGCCATGTTTGTTTGTGTAGGTATTTGAATGGTGTCGTTTTTGGAATTTAAATATGAAGTCATTATGAAAGATGTTAAGGTCTAAAGGCCTGAAGGTAGTTCTGAACTCAGTGGTTAAGGCTTTGAGATCGTGATCAGAAGGTTGTGAATTGAAGTTCCGCTACCAGAGAACAATTGCTGTCTCTGAACTTGAACTGTCATTTAGGATTAATTGCCTGCCAAATTAATAAAAGAAGGCAGAAAGTGTTAAAATTTAATAAATCTTGCAAAACACTTCATACCTCTATGGAACCTTTAGTCATTTCCATCAATGGTTATCAGGTCTCAGCAAAATGTCCAGTCCAAATACAACTCAAAAACTTCTCAAAAGAACACAAAAAGAGCCCCCCAAAAATGTTACTGTGTACTAATTAGCACTATCTGTAATTCACCTTTTTAATAATCACCTGGTACAGCCATTATCCATTCCATAACCTACCTTTCCCTCTCTTTGCGATTCTGGAAATTTTGGCATAAACACCATGACCCTGGCAACCCTGTTTCCAACTGTTGCACATTAGACACCTCAAAAAGCAAATCAATTTTATTTAGATCAAACAGAATATTTAGAGTTTTCATGATAATAACAAATGTCAGTTTTTATTAACCTACTACTGGAGGCGTAATAGATATAATACTATAGAATAACCTTGTGACACCTCACTAAATCACTCATCAAGACATCTGGTTGAAATGCTTATCACACAAGTTTAATTTCCCTTGGGGAATCAAAATTTACGGCAGCAGAAAACACCCTCATTATAACTAGGTGAAATTTAAATTTTCATGGATTTCTTTCCAAACAAAATGAGATTTACTTCTTCTTTTGTTTGGAAATAAATCCATTATTATTTATTTTCTTCTTCACAGGTTAAGTTATTTTTTTTCTTTACTCATACAATCTATATGAGTAAAGTGTACAATCTGATCCAGCTTTCTGGTAAGCTACAATTACCACCTACAGAATTTTTGAATAGCTACATAACTCTTGAGCTAGATTTTATTGTGGGTGTCCCTTTCTTTCAAATGATTTCTTGCGTAAACATTTTTGCTGTGAATATTGAGCATTCAGTGTACAACAAGGATGGGCAATGAAACCGTTTGGCATGTACTCCAGCTTTGATCATGATTTTAGAGAGATTTTTTTTGTTTGAGATGTTCAAATTCTTCAAAGCAGCATAGCCAGACAAAGGCTAAGGGACTCTACTTTCTCACGCTCACTTTGAATAATTAAGGAATTAAGAAAGTGGGAAAATAATCCATGATGGGGTGTTGTGATCTCCACATCGGGGCTGTTACCAACCAGGTAATGGATTACAATAATTACATTTAATGGTAAAAAATGGCTGTGAGGCAAGTTAGTTCCTGTTATTACTTGCATTATAAAATTAATGGGGGCGCACGGTGGCTTAGTGGTTAGCACGTTCGCCTCACACCTCCAGGGTCGAGTCCCGCCAGGGCCATGTGTGTGCGGAGTTTGCATGTTCTCCCCGTGTGTCGGGGGTTTCCTCCGGGTACTCCGGTTTCCTCCCCCAGTCCAAAGACATGCATGGTAGGCTGATTGGCGTGTCTAAAGTGTCCGTAGTGTATGAATGTGAGTGTGTATGTGATTGTGCCCTGTGATGGACTGGCACCCTGTCCAGGGTGTACCCCGCCTTGAGCCCGATGCTCCCTGGGATAGGCTCCAGGTTCCCCGTGACCCTGAAAAGGAGTAAGCGGTTGAAGACGGATGGATGGATGGATGGATATAAAATTAATTAACGATCATCTTCTGACCAACCACTTTCACTTATTCAACAATGCTGTGGTATACAAGATTTAATCACTGTGGATTTCTTTGCTAAGCTACTTAGTTCTAAACCTTAATAGTATTCTGTATCACTTTAATCAGTTTTTATTATTGTAGTAGAAATATTTTGATTTTTATGACATACTATATACAGTATATTTATAGAGGATAGCTACCTTAAGCTTTATCTCCTCACTTACAGATGTAATCAAAATTATTCAAGCCCCATTGTAAATCAGGTTTATTGTCAAAATTTACAGACTTTCAGCAGTTTGCAATGAACAAATCAAACAAAAGCAATTGAAATAGTTAAACAAAGCGTGGTTTCCCCAAATTCATCTGAAAATGCAACTTTTCAAAATTATTCAACCCCTTTATGGTAAGCATCTTTAGTACTTAGTAGAGCACCCTTCTGTTGTTATGACCTGCTGCAAATGAGATGCATAGCTTCTGGCAGCGTTCCTGCGGAATCATAGACCAGTTCTCATGAGCAATGGCTTCCAGTTCAGTAATATACTTGGGTTTGTGTGCTGCAACCGCCTTCTTCAAATCCCACCAGAGATTTTCTATGGGGTTCAAGTCAGGTGACTATGATGGCTCTGTAGAATCTTCCAGAACTTCTTCTGCAACCAAGCCATGGTGGGATTTGAGGTATGATTGGGATCAATGTCCAGTAGGAAGGTCCAATAACGCCTAATCTTCTGCTTTCTCACAGATGGCATGAAGGTTTATCCTAGGATTTCACGATACTTCAATGAATCCATCTTGCCTTCCACACACTGCAGGTTTCCAGTGCCAGAGGATGCAAAGCAGCCCCAGAGCATCACCAAGCCACCACCATACTTAACTGTGTACAGAGTGTTCTTTCTTCATTGTTCTTACTCCAGACATACTGCTGATCCGTCATGCCGAAAAGTTCCAGTTTTGTTTCACTGCACCACCGAACTGAATCCCAAAACTTCTGTGGTTTATTTATATGATTTTGAGTGGACATTTCTTGTGCTTTTGGGTCAGTAGTGGTGTATGTTTTAGAGTTCTAGCATAAAAACCTTCGGCATTTAGTACGCATCATACTGTGCTCACTGAAACCTCAGTGCCTGTTGGGCGGCTGTGGCTCAGTCGGTAGAGCGGGTTGTCCACTAATCGTAGGGTTGGTGGTTCGAATCCTGGCCCGGGTGATCCCATGCCGAAGTGTCCTTGGGCAAGACACTGAACCCTAAGTTGTCCCCGATGGCAAGCTAGCACCTTGCATGGATGCTCTGCTACCATTGGTGTGTGAGTGTGCACTCATTTGTAAGTCGCTTTGGATAAAAGCGTCTGCTAAATGAAGTAAAATGTAAAAAATGTTGCCACCAAGTCTTGCTGCAGGTCTTTTGCAGTCACACAAGGGTTTTTCATGACCTGCCTTCTCAGAAATTTGGTTACAGCCATTGATAGCTTCCTTTTTCTGCCCCGTCCAGATATTTCATATGGTGCCATGTTCTACTTCGTTTGACAAATAACAGGAGCAACTTGTAGTGTTAAATGATTTAGCTAGGAAAACTTCTATGACTTCTTTAGAGGATCATTTTAAGTCTTTAGCAGTCTAACCCTAACACCACAAGCATACCTTGATTTTATACTTTTGTAAAAAAATTTCCAAAGTCATGCAGCACTTCCCAGAATATATATATATATATATATATATATATATATATATATATATATATATATATATATTAAATATTTCCTCATCATGATATACCAGCACACCCATTAGTATAAGAAACCTCCTTAGAACGCCTTTATTTTTCATCATTTCAATTAGCCAGATATTTGTGCATCATAGCCCAGCGTTAAGAATGAATAAGCATTTGGATTAGGAAGATCTGAATGGAACAAGACAAATCTTGACTCAGGATTTATCCTAGACACCCAGAGCTTGTCTTTATCTGCCTTCTGTCTATGTTGAAAAAAAGCGCCCATCACGATTTGTACCAGACAAGCCAAAGGTCAATAACAAGATTCGGTCAACCCTGGTGTTTGATGTTGATGGATTCACACTGGGACACTATTGAATTCAGGGCTTGTTTTCACCTGAACACATGTAAACACAGAGCTGTCTGACCAGAAGATGGTGCTAACTTCAAGTGGACTGACAGCCCCGAACGATGCCTGCAGACAATTTCCACCATGATGGGGAAGGTTTTGGAAGGTTTACACATGTTGAATGTATTTATAAAAACCATATGAGTGAGTCACTCATGAGTCACCCATTTAGATCATTTTTCTCTATTTAATATTGACCTCTTTAGGGAGGAAAATATTTTTAACTGGTGCTTTTTATAGAACAACAGGAAGTCAGATTTATCCAGGTAGAGAATGTATGGTGAACATCTTGTATGGTGAATTAGCACATACAATACAGTGGTGTGAAAAAGTGTTTGCCTCCTTCCTCATTTCCTGTTCCTTTGCATGTTTGTCACACTTAAGTGTTTCGGAACATCAAACCAATTTAAACAATAGTCAAGGACAACACAAGTAAACACAAAATGCAATTTGTAAATGAAGGTGTTTATTATTAAAGGTGAAAAAAAATCCAAACCATCATGGCCCTGTGTGAAAAAGTGATTGCCCCCTAAACCTAATAACTGGTTGGGCCACCCTTAGCAGCATACACAGTATACAGCACCCTTACCATTCCCTTTGGAAATGGCTTTATAACCCTTTCCAGACTGATAGATCTCAATTACTTTCTTTCTCAATTGTTCCTGAATTTCTTTGGGTCTCGGCATGATGTGTAGCTTTTAA
>JAFFST010054115.1:388619-403454 GCA_022414735.1 Noturus placidus
GTGGACAACCACAGTTATAGTAAGGGGGGCAATCACTTTTTCACACAGGGCCATGATGGTTTGGATTTTTTTCACCTTTAATAATAAACACCTTCATTTACAAATTGCATTTTGTGTTTACTTGTGTTGTCCTTGACTATTGTTTAAATTGGTTTGATGTTCCGAAACACTTAAGTGTGACAAACATGCAAAGGAACAGGAAATGAGGAAGGGGGCAAACACTTTTTCACACCACTGTACATTATATATCAGGCTTACATTTATAGATACAATTACCTACATTCATAATCAGTCAAGTCTAACATATGCAATATATGTACAGTATATACATGTGGTGGCTGTGGCTCAGTCGGTAGAGCGGGTTGTCCACTAATCCACTAATCGTGGGGTTGGCGGTTCGAATCCCGGCCCGGGTGATCCCATGCCGAAGTGTCCTTGGGCAAGACACTGAACCCTAAGATGCCCCCAATGGCAAGCTAGCACCTTGCATGGAAGCTCTGCTACCATTGGTGTGTGAGTGTGTCTCATTTGTAAGTTGCTTTGGATAAACGCTTATTATAAATGTATATGTACAGTCAGTCCCTCCAGGATTTTGCAATTTTTCTAAATAACCGCAGATTCTCCACAGATTTGAGCCAAGGCACATCAAAATCAAGCATTTGTGCCTTCAACAATCACAAAAAACCTCGAGAACCTGTACGGACTGTACAGTATTCTACGTATATGCTCATATACCAGGGATATACACTGTATTATGCGACTTGCTAAGAGATATCTCAATATGCAAGCCGGTCTTTAACTGTAACACATGTAACGTATGGCACAGGTTTACAGCTGACACTGTTGAAAAAAAAACGCCTTGCTACCCTTAACCCTCATCTCTGAGAGACCTGGGCTATTACGCCTGTGCAATTTATCCAAACTGTTCAATTGTATCCAGCTCGGAATTTCTTTCATGATATAAACCGACTCTTCACGCTGTATGAGATGATATCAATCAGTGACTTTCTGAATTCTATATCTCTGCGATTAAAGCAACACGACTGTTCGTGTTCTGCTTTGCTTGCAATGGCACGCCACTGGATTCTAATACCGCCAACCAAAGAACAATGTTCTTCTATGACAACCAAATCCAGTCAAAACAATCACCTTAGAAATCCAGAGCAATCCATTCCTTTCATTATTAAGCACTGTAAAGCAACTCTGGTCATTTCCTGTGCACCAACTCTATAATTATGTGGCGTCACCCTTTAATGTGCTCTTACCCGTCCCCTTTATAATAGCCACTCTGTGTCTATATAACTGTTTTAATATTTCCCAACACATTTCATGCGCAAGGTGTAGCAGTATTATCAGAATGTGCTATTCTGTCCCTGTCGTCCAGCTTCCCAGCCCTGGAGTACCTTCTCCACATCTCAATGTTTTCCTTCCCTGACACTTCATTTCAGGCAATTAGCGGATTAGTGTGATGTACAGGACGATGGAATGCTCCAGGACTAGGATCTTCTGAAGGTCAGCAGTACAATCGTGATAGTATCATACTCAGCTTGTAGGACAGAATGTTGTGATCCTTCAAGCTGGTCCAAAAGAGGTAGGATGACCTAAGGTGAGGTGAGGAAAGAAAACTGCCCCGTACCCGACTCTGGCGCGTGAACTGGGTCTGAACGACGCTGATGACTGGGATGTGCAGCGAGGAGGACACGAACTCCAACTTGATGAACTCGTCTCTATTCTCAGGAAACGCCATGATGGCTGAAACGCCTTGAACCACGACTGTGTGACACACACTGTGCAGGAACGACATGGGGTCGGAACACACCGGTGGAGGAGGTGAAGAGGAGAAGGAGAAAGCCGGCAGCTCGCCGAGTCCTACCTCCACAGCCATGACTATCTCCAGGGACAGGTTGTACGGTAACAGGTTCGGTAAGCGGTTTAGAGTCTCCGCGGCCAGGAAGATGGAGTCTCTGGGTAGAAACGCGCGCGCGACTTGTTTGTGCACGGTTTTACTTCTCGCGCCTTTAGTCCTAACATCCCTCGGACCTGGTTCACTCAGACTTTTCCGGACTAACTCGAGCTGTTCCCAGGTCTGTTCTCTGTCCGCGTCCCAATCCAACTCGATGCCTTTCCTCCCGAGGGAGCTGTGCGTCACGGCGCGGGGTTGAAGATGCACAGCTCCGACTCGCACCGTGTGCCCGATCCGTTTCAGGATCTGACATGGCTGCGGGTGCGCGAGGACGCACGCGGGCGTCAAAATCAGCACCAATACGCCCGGTACGAGCAACGGAAGCAGCAGAAACCTTCCCAACGTATCCCAAATCCCCGGAGCCGGCATTCCTCAACGCAACCTCTCGACGCGCTCGGGGAAAACACAGCGTCCGCCTCCACGCTCCCGTCTCCTGCTCCGCGTCCAGCGCCGGTTGGCTCGCTCTTCCGGTAATGTCCAGCACGCGGTGAAGTTTCTCTCCGCGCGATCGGCGGAATCCCGAGTGACCGCGAGCGGCGCGCGCGAGCGACGCGTTTCCAAACAGCCGCTTTTCATCTCCAGATGAATTTGAGAATAAAGTATTTATTTATTATGATGATGATGACGATTTCCTCGAAGCGTGCGCACTTCAAAATCGTGCTGTTCCTATCCTCTATGCATTAATACATTAACCAAAAAATACCAAATTAATACACAGAGTGAGGATCTCATGTATTTTTACGCGCATTTTACGCACGGGAAACCGAGAGAGAGAAAAAAAAAACATTCAAAGAGGATTAAAGAGTAATCTAAAGTCTCCCAAATATCTCTAGACAGGAGGCAGTCGACGCCCACCGCGTTTATCCAGCGGCGCAGTGTTTGGCACGACGCACTGACGCTCAGGCGACGCGCGAGCTCGGCTCTTTTCCGTACTGTGGTGCGCGTGAAGCTGCCCTAGCCAACACTAATGCAGCACCACGTTGCCGTGACAGACACGACCCATGCATGACTCCCCCAGAGATGTGCTATGAGCTCTACATACCATCATTTTGAATGCACTGTCCTTTTAACATACTTTACATTTGATTCATTTTACAGACATTTTCATTTGAAAGCAGTGAGGTGGAATAACGTGCAGTTGAAGTACAATGTCATTAGACAAGGATAATAATAATAATGATAATAATGGGTCCCTGGTGGTCTAGAAACCTCATAAATACTAGTCTCTAGTACATACCTTTCACTGAGCTACCCCTGAATGTATTCAGTAGTACAACAATGTCATGGACTAATTACCATGTCAAATACAGTCAGATTACCCCCTCAGCACTGTTGGAAAAATCAAGGCACTCATCACTCATCATGTTTACTAAGGAAAGGTTTGCATTGGATCAAAGGGTTAATCAAAAGGACAGGCTGCTGATTCTCCATGAAAATATCCTTGTGTTGTCTATCTATTTTAATCAGGGTTCTTTATAACCTTGCCTAGGCTGTCTAGGAGCCATTTGAACATTTACATTTACATTTATTCATTTAGCAGACGCTTTTATCCAAAGCGACTTACAAGTGCACACTCATACGCCAATGGTAGCAGAGCTTCCATGCAAGGTGCTAGCTTGCCATCGGGGGCAACTTAGGGTTCAGTGTCTTGCCCAAGGACACTTCGGCATGGGATCACCCGGGCCGGGATTCGAACCGCCAACCCCACGATTAGCGGATTAGTGGACAACCCGCTCTACCGACTGAGCCACAGCCGCCCATCCATCCATCTTCAACCGCTTACTCCTTTTCAGGGTCATGGGGAACCTGGAGCCTATCCCAGGAGGCATCGGGCACAAGCCAGGGTACACCCTGGACAGGGTGCCAGTCCATCGCAGGGCACAATCACATACACACTCACACACACAGTCATACACTACGGACACTTTAGACTTGCCAATCAGCCAATCTTTGGACTGGGGGAGGAAACCGGAGTACCCGGAGGAAACCCCCGACACACGGGGAGAACATGCAAACTCCGCACACACATGACCCTGACGGGACTCGAACCCCGGACCCTGGAGGTGTGAGGCGAACGTGCTAACCACTAAGCCACCGCGCGCCTGTTTCTTTTGAACAACCACAAAGAATATCAATCTGACTAAAGATGACTAAAACTGACTTCGCTAAATGTGAATTCCTCACACAATAAATAATATCACGCCGGGATCGAGTCGTTGGACGTACCGAACCTGACCTAAGCCGAAAGAATCGAGTTTATAATGAGATACTGATTATCAAAATGTCCATGATGATCCTGCACCATGACATCATCAAAACAGACAAGCGCGCCTACACACACTATGGCCATGGACAATGTTTTAAAAAGGTAAACGACCTGATAAAATGACATTAATTATTATAATTAATAAGCACAACACTCGGCAGAACAGAACTCATTAAATTAATCAGCGATTACTGTTTTATTTAGGCCACAGGCGGTCTGCCTCTTCCTTGGTAAGGAGCCATGTTAGAAATGCAAAGAAAATGAGTCTGGCTAAAGAGGTGTAAAAACTTACTAGCTAAATGTGATTTCCTCACGCAGTCAATATCCTGCTTTGATCAAGTCATTGGGCATAGTGAAACTGACCTACGTCATGGAGAAATTGACATCAATCAGTTCAGTTTGTAATCCGATACCAGCTATCAAAATGTCCTGCACCATCAAATTATCATCAAAACAGAGAAGAGCACTCACACACTCTTTATAGATGACTGCAGACAAAGATTTAAAATGTTTAGATGACCTAATAAGACATTAATAACAAGAAATTAACTGAACGATTCAGTGATAATTTCCCTACTGATGTTATTGTGAACAGAGATCAGTTGAGTGAAGACACAGTGACTACGTTTACATGGACAGCAGTAATCTAATTATTGACCTTACTCTGATTAAGATAATAATGTGATTAAGGTGTTTACATGAGTCGCTTTTAGAATACTCCTGTCATGTTCCCGTTTTACATGTTATAGATCATAATTAGATTAACAGCCCGCGTCATTACGTCACCGCGCCACGCCGTCCGACGTTACTCCAGAATTTCACGTATCAACATGCAGTTTGTCTTCGTTATGGTACTGTATACAGTTTTGGGTGTTTTTATTAATTTTTGTTACAAACACTTTAAGTGCAGTTAATTATTTGTCATGCTGTATGTGCTAATAATTAACTGCTTGAAGCTGTGGGCTGCGTCTCAAACCGCGTACTAACCGCTATATTGTAGCCGAGATACATGTATTTTTTCCCACTACAGGTCTATAGCAGGTCGGTATGCGGTTTGGGACGCAGCCGAACTCTTTTGTTTGCTGTAAAAAGCACTGCCGTGTGTGATCATGTCCTGTCACAAAATGCAGTGAAAACTCTCACACAACGTTCATAATGTGATTAAGGTGTTTACATGTCTGTAATACACGTCCATAATGTGACTAAAACAGGAGTACTCCACCTGTCTTAATTTGATTAGAGCTTAATTTGAGTATGACGATAATTAGATTAAGGTAAGTAAAAATTGCTGTTTACATGGTAGTTACTTAATCAAAGTATGGTCTTAATCAGGTTAAGAGTGGATTATCGTTGTCCATATAAATGCAACTAATGATGAGGCTTGTGTTTTAATGCTGTGGGCAACTTTTACCTCAGGTGATGAGACAGAGACTGACGTGGATGACGTGATTTCTTATTGTATAATTTTCTTAACATTTCTTAACGTATAATTATTTACAGTTTGGCAGTTACATTGCTTTTACATAAGGTGATAAATGTAGAGGTAGGTGGGTGTGTTGCAGTGGAATTGGAATGAAATCTATAAATGTATCTATAAATGTCTCCTTTTACACTTTTGGCTGACTAAATGCTGGAACTTAACTCGTGTATGGAGCATTTTTTAGGGCGGCTGTGGCTCAGTTGGTAAAGCGGGTTGTCCACTAATCCACTAATTGTAGGGTTGGTGGTTCGAATCCCGGCCCGGGTGATCCCATGCCGAAGTGTCCTTGGGCAAGACACTGAACCCTAAGATGCCCCCGATGGCAAGCTAGCACCTTGCATGGCAGCTCTGCTACCATTGGTGTGTGAGTGTGCTCTCATGTGTAAGTCGCTTTGGATAAAAGTGTCTGCTAAATGTAAATGTGTACAGAGACACCAATTTGAGTTCAGGAAAGTCTGTAATTTTATGAACTATAAAGTTGATGTCAGAAACCATGTACTGGGTTTTTCCAAACCACCGCACTTACAGGGACACTGCTACACCATGATGAGCAAGACTGATCTTCTCTACACAGGATTTACCTGCCACTCATATTATTTATTTGATTACATAAGACAGGACATGTGTACCCTTTAGCAGAATACCAGAGTAGTTTGATTTTTGGTAGTTTGATTTTTAATGTGCATACACTGTGAAATGGGTTCATGGAGCATTTTTTAGGCAATAGATGGAACATTTTATTAGGCAGTATGGAGAACAGAAATGTGCCATTCTTAATCAAAAGAAAGCTACAGTTTTCAGTACTGACCTTTTGGCTTCTAGTGACAGCCCATTGCAATTAATTTCCTGCTCAGATTTCATGTTGGTCTCCTAGGAAAATGCATATTTGTTCACATTTTTGTTCACATCTGAACTGAATATATTGATTCTGCACCATTAGAGTGCTATTAAACTGCAATAATGTAATAGGGACAATTAAAACTGTATACCATTGTGTTAAAAATGTAAATGGGGCACTTATATAGCGCTTTTATCCAAAGCGCTTTACACTGTGTCTCATTCACCCTTTCACACACACTCACACACCAATGGTAGCAGAGCTGCCATTCAAGGTGCTAACTTGCCATTGGGAGCAACTTAGGGTTCAGTGTTTTGCCCAAGGACACTTCGGCATGTGGAGTCATGCGGGCCGGGTATCGAACCGCCAAGCCTATGATTAGTGGATTTGTGGACAACCCGCTCTACCACCTGAGTCACAGCTACCCATAATCTTGTGTAATTTTACCATGTAATCTTACCATCCTAATATGTATGGGATAGTAATGAGGAATCTAATGAGGCAGCAGTAATGAAAATGTAGAATCCCTTTCAGAGCCACTGAATTTGCAGTATCAGAGGGTTGTTCAGGTCCATAAAAATGTCAGTACATTTGCCACTTTTCCAGGTCACTAATCGGAATGCAAAGCACACATATAAAAGCAAACTTTGCATTTAGATGTGAGTATTTGGTTTTTGGTCTAAACGGATGTTGTTTTTCTTTCCCAGTGATTCAGTGTGACTTATTTACTTTTTGAGTTAAAAAAGGAAAGTGGTTTGAAAAGCATGTCAAGGCAATCTTTTACTTCAAGAACTGTCAATGACTCAAATCCAGCACAATGCACAATGGAGAGTGTACAGCAGTTTGATGTTTTGGCTTAGTGTGAGCTCACTGCCTGTGGTTAAAATAAGATTTTTATTATGGGACTATTTTAGGATTTGAAGTCACATTATTAAAATAATTAGAAATTTATTACCTAGACATTTTCAGAACTGTATGTTAGATTATAATATATTTCTGCTGATTTTCAGTTGTGACTGGTCAGAAGGAGTTGATTTAATTTATTGACTATAATTTATTGGCTATAATTCAGACAGTGTAAACATTAATGCACTTGTTCTAATACGTTATCGTTTCTATATACTAAACGCATATTCACTAGGACTTGTATGGTGGACGTTTCTCATAATGTAAGACTGATGATAAACAGATTAAAAACATTTTGTTATTTACCAAAGAAGAACGCCTAATCGCTGATGTGGATGTCTACGAAGACGCTCATTTAACATTTAGGGAAGGATCTCCTGTTTCAGCGCTTTGTAACAGTTGGTCAAGTTTCCTCAATAGGACAGACTTCAGGACAGAGGAGATTGTGCTTTGTGGTTTTTCAGTAACAAGACAAGCAGCGTCATAGTTTTTTTTTTTGGTCTTTTTAGCTTCATGAAAGAGAAAAAAAAAAGAGGCTAGTGACGGAATGACAGATTATTGCAGCTAAAAACAAAGAGACAACAGGATCTAACTTGTGTCACAGATGTTCATCTATACTAAATGTAACTATGAACAGTTGAAAAGTATTACATTAATAAATTAAAATTGTGATTGTTTGCAAATTGTTGTAGTATAAGAGGTATAAAACACTCCGGGTTGTGCAGTCATAAGGAAATAACCAATGTGACACATCATGATGTTATTGGTTATTTTCCCGGTCATATTTTATTCCAGGTGAAAGTTTCAATAAACAGACTAGAATAGAGAAACGCCATTTTCATGCCATTCAGTATGGTAAAGTCATTTTAGTCGCTGTTTAGGAAGAAACAAATAGTCACAATTTCAGAATAATCAGGTACAAGTTTGAAAGAAGGCTAACCAAAACGCCTGAAGATATGAGTTGCATACATCAGGTCATTTTGACATTTATGAGGTCGTCTTCAAGGACGACTGGATTACACAATGTTCTTCATTTTTACCCTGTGAGGCTGCTTTCTGATTGAAACCATTTTCTCTTATTTAAAGCATGGCATCTGATCTCAGACTTGAAAGCTGAATTGTTCATATCTTTCCTCTGGTCTTAAACCTGCAACATCAATTTGTAAAGAAGCATAACAGATGTGTGCTCATTGCACATGGATAATTTCATTTAGAATCTTACTAAACTTGCATTTTGCCCCAGTCCCAACCTTGATTAAACCCTCTGTGTCTGTTTGTATTGTATCTGTGGCTGTTTGTATTGGAGTTGTTTTTTTTTGTTTGTTAGGTTTTTTTTTTGCCAGAAATGTACTTTGACACCTTTCCTCATTTTCATTCGGGCTACTTTATAACCTTTCCATGGTTTCTGCCTGCAAAATTCACATCATGTAAGAAGCCAGTTTAACAAATGCAACAGTGAATACAGTCCGTCTCCTTAAAGATGCTGAAATGTTGCTACCTCAGTGTAAATGTTGTGATTTGATCAGTTTGGATAGTTGTCAAGTTCAGATGGATGGTTGCTTAGTGGTTAACATGTTTACCTTGTACTGTTTAAGTTAGGCGTTTGAATCCCACCTTTATCCTCTGTGTGTGTGTGCACACTAGCTTTGGGGGTTTCCTAATGATGCTCTGTTTTCATCCCCCAAATTGTCTGTAGTGTGCAATTTTGCCCTGCGATAGGTTGGTACCTTGTATAGGGTGTCCCCTGCCTTGTGCCCCTTTTCCCCCTCTTTTGATGTTAATCAGTCACTTCCGGTCTTCTGCTTGTTGTTCAAATACAACACCAAATTCAGTTCAGGAAAACATGTAGCTTCCAAAGATAGTAGAATTTTTTTTTTTCATTTGACCATGTGAAGGGTTTCCTTAAGCCATCACATATATGGGTATAGGTTAAACCATATTCTTAGCATTATACATACATATACATAGACTTGCAAAGAATGGGTGGAGTCATAGATTAGAGCTGAATTTCAGTTTGAACTTGTAATTTACCGTCAAGGTCATATAATTCAAAGCATACTGCTTAAAGTCCCAGTCTATATCTACAAGCTTGTGTTTAACTTGTGATATGTGTTACAAAGATGTTACCTCTTTATCGTTTAAACTGTGATAGATAGGTATATGGTCGAGTCTAAATGTGCATCTGAAGATCAGGTAATTGTTGCCGCATGTCGCATACACATCTTCGTTTCTCTTAGATCCGACATGTCTTTTTATTTCTTGTCTGTAAGTCCCTGGAGTTGAAACCAAGGCTGTCTTGTTCTTTGACAGCAGTTTTGTCATTTTAAAAAGTGGAGCAAAACCTCTGAAGTCTTAGGGGAGATAGCTAAAACCAAAATCCTCCAAACAACACAAGTGTGTCATATACAGTACATCACACAGTACAGACACATCTGTCAATTTGCACAGACTAATCATTCATATACATCAACCAGAGTGTTCTATTGCAGCCTTTGTGTCTTTAAAGGCAGACAGACAGAAATACTTAATTGCAGCATTACAGTAGTAGCAAAAACACACTATTATAGTTATCCATCCATCCATCCATCCATCCATCCATCTATCCATCCATCCATCCACTACCGCTTACTACATTTTCGGTCACAGGGAACCTGGAGCCTATCCCAGGATGCTTCGGGCACAAGACAGGGTGCCAGTCCATCACAGGGCACAATCACATACACATTCACACACCCATTCATACACTACGGACACTTTGGACACGCCAATCAGACTACCATGCATGTCTTTGGACTGGGGGAGGAAGCCAGAGTACCCGGAGGAAACCCCCGACGCACGGGGAGAACATGCACACACATGGCCCCGTTAGGACTCAAACCCCGGAGGTGTGAGGCGACCGTGCTAACCACTAAGTCACCGTGCACCCCACTATTATAGTTAGCTTAAATTTAATAATTATAGTGCAGAAAACAATAATATAGTCAAAATCTATTTAGGAGGAGAGGGAGCTTATCTCTGTAAAAGAAGTATGTAAAATATATAAACAATGCACCTGGATGCGGTGCAAATGTCAAAGGAATAGTAAAAAAAAAAGTTAGAAGAAAAAAAAAAATAATCATGGTAGATGCTCTTAATGCACTTAGTCAAGCACTTTAGTGCTCAAAACAAAACACTGTTTTTCATAGATGTGCTGAGTTCGAAATACCATCTTTTTGAATACACTGTCCTTTTAAGACACTTTACATTTATTCGTTTTGCAGACATTTTCATTTCAAAGCACGAAATAAGTAAGGTGGGAAAAAGGACAACCTAAGCAGTTGAAGTATATGGTCCTTACCCAAGGACATAATAATGGCTCCCTGGTGGTTCAGGAACCTCATAAATACTAGTCTCTAGCGCATACTGTAACTTTAACTGAGCTATCACTGAATGTATTCAGTAGTACAGCAAATCATGATGGTGTGTCATGACAGTGCAGCGGGTACAGTCACCTCACACCTCCAGGATCCCCAGTTTGAACCTGAGCTTGGGTTACTGTGTATGGAGTTCTGCATGTTCTCATCATGTCTGTGTAGGTTTCCTCCAGGTTCTCTGGTTTCCTCCAAGTAGGTGTGATGGACATTCATGGTGTGTCCCTGCCTCTTTCCCAGTGTTCCCGGTATAGGCTCCAGATCCAACTTGACCCTGAAGAAAATCATCATAACTAGATTCAATTCAATTCTTCATCCACATATATCTTTAGGCTCTACATGTGGGCCCATGCTCAACAACAATTGATTCAGGTGAAGGAAATTCCAAGCAGAAGTAGAGTATCAGGATATACCAGGCAGATCCAAAAGGCAGAAAGAGGCAGGGTCATTAGCATCAGGCAGCAGGAGTAATGAGTAGCTTGGGTGATTGGGAGGGAGGGGGTGAAGAGAGACATTATATATGCAAAACTTAAGGTTTTGCTAATGTTCAGCATTGCATCTAAAACAGGGTAATATACCCAGTGTAGTGTCCCTATAGAAATTTATTAGATGGATGCATTAAGATTTCCACCCACGGAGGTTAAGCTCTTTAAAGAGGTCCAACTTTGTCATCATAATCAGAATAGCACATCATTCCTAGTATGCCCAATGTACATTTTCATACAGCTCCTAGCCCTCCATAATTGCATTTTGTTCCCTACACCATACTTTCCAATTGATTTTTTTTAGGCATCCAGGGACACATCAATAGACGTATGCCACCCTCGAATGATGACCTTCCAAATCATAGTAAAGAGTAGAAATGCTCATCAAGTGTAAGCTTTCCCCTGGCACATCTCCCTGTGTCTCAGCTGACATTCTGGACTGGAGCAGATAAGCAAAGCAAAGAAGGAAAGTAGGATAGATAGATTGTACAGAGCATTCAGGCAGAAAAGAAGTCTGAGGTCTGTAGGGTTCATAAATACCCATATGTATTCACACAAACACATATTTTAATGTAATGGATCTGGCCGGTGAATATGAAGGACATTAAATGTTGAAGGACAACAGTGTAGAAAGTGTTAAGCCTGTTGTAGGAGAACCACAAGGATAAACATCAAAGCATATTTCATGTTAATCCCTGAAACTCTCAGATCGTTATTTATCTTATCTCTTACCTAAAGCATATTATTCAATAAAAACAGTAAAACTAACAGGAAAGGCATGTGGTTACGAAAGCAAGGAAAGCAGTTTGGAACAGACCAATGAGTTAAAGGGGTTAAACCTTGTGCATAGAGTGTGTTTTTACTTTTTGTAGTTTTATAATGTTGTTGTTGGAGAACTACAATCAAATCTGAGCATGTTAAGCCACAGAAATGCAGAGTGTATTTTTTATTCTTCTGTTTATGAATGGCACCTGCTTAAACACACAAACAGCTTGATAATTACTTGCTGAGATAAATCAGATAGACAAGACCACACGAGACACCACTATGTGGACTTCCAGTGCTGGACTGGGACACCTGTGGTCAGACATCTGCTACTGCACTGATAATGATAAGCTCATGGTTATCATAGTTTGTAATTTTGTAATTAGGGTTTTAAAAGTTTTGCTGGTAAAATAATAATGAGTTAAACAAACATTTGAATTTCTTCTGTATCTAGAGCTGAGCAGATGAGGGTTAAGGGCCGTGCTCAAGGGTGATCTCCAGGGTGACCCTATCTCAGGATCATTTAGTGCAAGACAGGAATACATCCTGGACGGGATGCATCATGTGTACATACACTCAAACCTAAGGACAGATTAGAGTAGCCAATCAACCTGCTGGCATTTTTTGGAGGTGGGAGAAAACTAGACAACATGGAGGAAACCTATATGGGCAGTGGAAGGACATGCAAACTTCACAATACTAGATAACCAAGGATAACAATTTTGATGAGGTCCATATTGCTGAAATGTGTCATAGTTAACCACAATGCAGAATGTGAAATATGTTAATTTCTCATTTCTGTTTTTTGCAATGTTATCCTTCCTTATTTACATAAACTGACTTAAGTTAGACTGTTTCATTTTATTGAGGAAATAGTTTCGTTTATAAGACCAAATTCCTAAATGTAGCAGGAAGCATTACTGCCTCATAGATCCAGGTTCTCCAGTTTGATCCAGAGCTCAGGCTACTGTCTGTGTGAGTATGGTCTTCTGTATTTTCTGGTTTCCTCCCACCATCCAAAAAACATGTCAGTAGGTGGACTGACTGATATAAATTGTCACTATGTCACTTTCACTTTCAATGAGTGTGTGAATACATGTGCATGCACGCATGGTGTGCTGTGATGGACTGGCATGCCATCCAATGGCTTGTTTCTGCCTCATGCCCACTGTTACCAAGATAAAATGGTTACTGAAAGTGAGTGAGTAAGTGAGTCTAAATTTTCTGTTGGCTTCTAAATGATGTTAGCGGATACTATGCCACCCATACAATAGTTAATAATGAACTTTATCATGCTTGAAGTTATTGTTCTTATGGGTTCTTAATAAGTCCATGAATGAGTTTGTGTGTGTGTGTGTGTGTGTGTGTGTGTGTGTGTGTGTGTGTGTGTGTGATTGTTTCAGCCTAAAATGCTTGATCTTGCTGTGGCTTTTTTCAAAATGTGCGATGCAGTTTTTGGAACAAGTTTTTATTTTTAATGGAAAAATACTTGAATTGTCGAAATTGCAATTACACGAAATGGTTTTGCACAGTCTTTCACAGTGATGCTCGTTGGTAAATGAGACCTTTTACCTGTACTCATGTTCAATGCACGTGAATCAAAGAGGGCTTTGGCTGAACAGTTCAAAGGCATGACACATGAATAAAAATTGTTCAATTGAAAGCCATTCGGTCTTGGAAAGTAAGTTTTTCTTCATAGTAAGCTTCATTTACCTACCACATTATCATAATGTTGCTGTTTCAATACTTAATTTGACAATTTGAAGTTATAAGAAGTATAAAACTAAAGGCGTCCTGAACCTTAACAGCTAGTTATGGCCATGACCACTGTGCCACTCACCAAGGTACCACACAGTATGTGTTGGCTTGCCTTATGTGTTATTGTGAGATTATACTCTCAGATTCAGAGTTCCCTTATAGTCTGTACATTTTCAGCTTTTTCCAATGTTATATCTAATAGGATTTGAATGTCGACCTGACACTAACCCTAATTCAGAGGCTTTGTTTCCCAACACTGTCAATCGGCGATCTTATTTGGAGAAAATGCAATGATATTTCTATGTGTTTTTATTTAAGATACTGCAGGAATTTCAGGATTTGTTGCAGACTAGCATTACCGAAAAGTAAGAGTCAGTGTATTTATGTCTCCGTCTGCTCAGTGTGGGCTAGGTAATACGTTTCTTTCATTTTCACTATTGAAACAATAATGTCAGCCTCTGAATTTCAAATGTCACTCCAAAATAGATTTTAACACGCTGACATATTATTGTGCTGTTTACCAGCTGTAGGGTAATAGCTCTGTATTATAATGGAAGTAGACCTCCATTCAGGTTGATTGAATTATACTGTGTGAATTATATAAGTGCAACAACCTCTGCCATTTACTTTAGATATTTGTACTTTATGTTATAAGACAGTTTCTTGGTCTTTCTATCTGTCTCCCCATCTATCAGAGGCAGGGAAATATTGAAATCATACATATTTTGCTAACAGTGTTCATTTTCAGTTCAAAATCATAAATGTAGACACCTGGAAGCACATTTGAAAACTACAGGGAAAAAGGCAGCACTGGCATCATGGTGTGTGAATTCTGGTTCTGACAGCTCATCAACCTCAGCTACTTGAGATCATTCAAGTTCATATTCGAGACCAATTGAGTAATATATATATATATATATATATATATATATATATATATATATATATATATATATATATATAT
>JAFFST010054115.1:404804-419320 GCA_022414735.1 Noturus placidus
CTATATTATTATCTATTGGGCTAGTTATAATACTGTCTGATTTTAATTTATTAGCCTGAATTTCACATCTAATATTGTCCACCTTATCAGTGAAGAATCTAATGAAATCTTCACTACTATGTAATGATTGAGTGTTTCTCTTTGTAGTGGCTTTATTCCTAGTTAATTTTGCTACTGTGTTGAATAGAAATCTGGAATTGTTTGTATTATTTGCTATTAGGGTGGAGAGATAGATTTTTTATATATATATATATATACAACTTCAGATCTATTGTCTTATACGCTATGCTTCCATCTAAGTTGTTTACTTATGCGAAAAATTGGAATATCACATAAAACATTTGCAAATAATGTACCATTTCCATCCCATGTGTTCATGAGAACAAAGTTGTCACTTCTGGGGAAACTGGCACACAGTATCAGTACAAATGGAAGTTGTTGCAACCGTGCCAAAAGCCACTGTGGCTCTTTTTTCCAACATAATAAATTCTGCCACTTCAGTGCATGCATTTGAAATGCCATCACAAACCCCATGTTATCTTGCGACCGGAGGTGGATGCCTGATATTTGGGAACGGAATCATGTGAGACAGTTCTTGTAGGAAATAATACCAAATCATTTCGATGACAGACTTTAGATCAGGCATTTCAGAATGACAAAAGCAACATTTGAGATGCTGTGCAACAAGATTGGTCCGCTGGTTCGTCCAATTATTCCGACCCACTGCGCTCCAGTTCCCGCAGAAAACACTGCCATTACGCTGTATAAGTTGGTCATGTGCACTGAATATCCAAACACATCAGCCAATTATCCAATCACATGAGTTGTTGAGGCAGTCACATGACCTTTGTGTGATGTGCATCAAGGAATTTATTTGGTAAATGTGTTTCCATAGTAATTTATTAGCTTATTGTCTTCTTATCAAATATCATGTCCTCTTCTTAGAATAAAAAAAAATATCCACCTCAATTTATCCATCCATCCATCCATCTTCAACCGATTACTCCTTTTCAGGGTCACAGGGAACCTGGAGCCTATCCCAGGAAGCATGGGGGACAAGGCGGGGTACACCCTGGACAGGGTGCCAGTCCATCACAGGGCACAATCACACACACACTCACACACCCATTCATACACTACGGACACTTTAGACACGCCAATCAGCCTACCATGCATGTCTTTGGGCTGGGGGAGGAAACCGGAGTACCCGGAGGAAACCCCCGACACACGGGGAGAACATGCAAACTCCGCACACACATGGCCCCGGCGGGGCTCGAACCCTGGACCCTGGAGGTGTGAGGCGAACGTGCTACCCACTAAGCCACCGTGCTCCCCCACCTCAATTTAATGTATAGCAAAAACAAAAGTATTAGCCTTTGTGTCAGATTGTATTCTTTTTTCACCTTGTCAAAGCAGAGCCTGCCTTGGAGCACCCATGCACGTCACCAATAATCTGACACGACCTTCTAATACCTGTCAGTTAACCCACTGGGAAGAATTCAACATAAGTCACCTCCTGCTTATGTGAAGTACGGGAAATATCTTGAGTGATCATCATAGTTTATCACACTTTCACTCAACACTGTTTCATGACTGCAAATTCAAGATTCTGCATAAGATAACTTCTGTAAATCTATAAGCAATAAATGTCTTTGGCTTATTACAATTTTTGGTTTATAAGTCATGGTGTATAATTGAAACAAGGTTGAATATAATAAATGGGGCTCTAGTTGCTTTGTGTTAATCCACTAGCCTATGCTTATTTAATTAGTCTTTAGATTTTGCCCAAAGACTTGGAAAGGTCAGGATTGTGTTTTGTCCAGACCTCTTTAAAGAAAGATTAATGATGCCAACTCTGCTCACTGATGGGCAACTGGAAGATAATAAAACGTTTTGTTCATTTTTTTTCCCATTAAATTATGATGTCTGGAGCTTGCATGTCAACAATCCTTTTTTTTTTTTTTGCTTTTAGTTTTCTGCTCAGGTTTGGTAAACATCTCTGGTTTCACAGTGAAGCTCTTTAAGCCTTACTTCTATCAGACTGGAACTGAATTCTTGAATCTGATTGGTCAGGTGTTGATTATTTTTCTTTACTGGCAGTTCTGAGACTAGTTCCAGGTGGAAGGCAAATTACAGGGTTATATCAATGCATTTGTTCTAATGTGTTATTGTTTCTATAGAAACAGCTCATTCAAAAGGATTTACATGGTGTACACAGCACATAAACTAAAG
Organism: Noturus placidus; assembly: GCA_022414735.1. NCBI lineage: Eukaryota > Metazoa > Chordata > Actinopteri > Siluriformes > Ictaluridae > Noturus > Noturus placidus. Next base: position 407,037 of record JAFFST010054115.1, read on the forward strand.
TTGATAATAAATAGCTTAAAATGATAAGAAAAATGTTGAATGATTATTATGGTGAAGCTGTTGTGTAATGACATTTTTTTTGTTCGTTTAACATTCATGGAAGGAGTCTCCACGGTGAGCACTTTGCACGTTGTTTCATCATTATTATATTTTTTCCCTTTCTTTATTTCTAATTAGAAATGCAATACAAACAAAATATAACAAATTTGACCACGGTCTCTGCAGATGTACTACAATGACAGACCTACAGGGAGCCACAGCATTAATATGGCCAATGACTCACACGATGCTCTGCTGATTAATTCAGATGTTGAGAGAAAAAATGGTGAAGGTTTTATTGGATCAGGGTGAAATGCTTTTGATGAGCTTTTCCGACCCGCCATGCAATTCTTCTTCACCAACATATCAATGTTCACCACTGTCACATTCATCAGACATTTAAAGAGGATGCTTTGTAACATTCAGTAACAGAAGATGTTAGGCTTTCCAGTTTCTCAGTAACAGACAAGCTCTTTTGCTACAACCTGGACTAAAAATTGTGGCTTACCATGTTACTGAGAAACCACAACGCCCTCCAACTTGAAGGCTTTCTTATGGTGGAAAACTTCCTGACGGTTACAAAACACTGACACTAAAGATTTCTTCCAAAATTATTAAATAAACTATTACTATAGAATTCGAACAAGCGCATTTCAATTTACTGTCAAAACTGCAGCTGGAACTACTGACCAAGCTGCTGTTATAGAAACTTACTCACCACCTTCTGACCAATCAGATTCAATAACACAACACCACTGTGGTATAAAAGATTTTGTTTCACTGCACATGCATATATAGATAGGATGACCAGTCTTCTTTCTATTTTACCACAAGTTAAACATGTCTAGCAGAAAGAAATGCTTTCTTTCATATTGGAAATGCCTTAAAAAAAAGAAGTCTTTCAGATTCAACATTATGATCAACGTTCACATTATGCTAGACGTGCAAAAAATGTTAAAAACAAAAACCCCCCAAACAAACACATTAGCAGTGTAATATCCACATGTCGAGCAGTAATGGCACTGATGTATGGATGTTAAAGTTTCAGATAATGGCCCTTGTCACATTCTTCCACTCATCATGTCAGCTGTGTGAAAGTAATAATAAATGTATTTTTGTTATCCTTTCCTCTTTTATGAAAGAAGTGTTATTTTCTGTATCTGATACGCCTCCAGATTGACCAGTCTCTCAAGCAGCTACAGGTTTTTCCTTTCTGTTCATCTTTAAGTGCTATCAATGTCAACATTTCATAATCATCTCATAATTGGTCATTTTGAATAACATTTAGGTATCAGCTCAGAAGAAAAAGAAAAAAATACAAATAAATCCAATGTCTGTGATGCTTCACAAAAGCTTTTGTAAGTTTAAAAAATAATTAAGAGCACCACAATTAACCAACAAAGCAACACAAGAAGGCATCTCGGTTTTTCTATGTGCTTATCATCTGCCGTCTAAATTCATGTGTCTCAACCAAAGTATTTGAATATGTGTTTTTTGGGGCGGAATTTCGAATTGAAAAACCTGAATAGAAATGCTGTATTTGTTTGCATTTTGAATTTCAAAACAGCTAGGTTTAGCAAACAAAGATGGATTGGTTTTTTTTCTTCCCTACTGGATCCTATTTTCTTAGTGTAATAATAATAATAATAATAATAATAATAATAATAATAATAGGGCGCACGGTGGCTTAGTGGTTAGCACGTTCGCCTCACACCTCCAGGGTCCAGGGTTCGAGTCCCGTCGGTGCCATGTGTGTGCGGAGTTTGCATGTTCTCCCCGTGTGTCGGGGGTTTCCTCCGGGTACTCCGGTTTCCTCCCCCAGTCCAAAGACATGCATGTTAGGCTGATTGGCGTGTCTAAAGTGTCCGTAGTGTATGAATGAGTGTGTGGGTGTGTATGTGATTGTGCCCTGTGATGGACTGGCACCCTGTCCAGGGTGTACCCCGCCTTGTGCCCGATGCCTCCTGGGATAGGCTCCAGGTTCCCCCGTGACCCTGAAAAGGAGTAAGCGGTTGAAGATGGATGGATGGATGGATAATAATAATAATAATAATCATGTGTGTGCGGAGTTTGCATGTACACCCCGTGTGTCGGGGGTTTCCTCCGGGTACTGCGGTTTCCTCCCCCAGTCCAAAGACATGCATGTTAGGCTGATTGGCATGTCTAAAAGTGTCCGTAGTGTATGAATGTATGTGTGAGTGTGTTATAATCTTTATTTTATAGTAACATCACATAACACACACAGCATGTAATTATTACATGAATATATTTCTTTGTACACTTTCCTATTTCATTGTACACTATCATGTATCATTATATCATTATTTTTCATGATTGAAGTATTCAGTATTTCTTAAACCATCATTCCTTCCTCTGGATCACCTGGAAATATTTCTGTAATTTCAGCATCTCTGAACTGTGAATGGTCTTCTGCAGGAGAGCAATCTTTCTTCGCTAAATAGACATATTGCGCAGTCTCCTTATTTCCAGGTCACAGACTCGGCTTTGTTAGAAATGGAGGATGAAACACTCAGTGTTTTTGGAGTTAGGTGAAGATACTGAGTGCCTTCAGTGTGTGTATAAGCAAATCCATGAATGCACAGTCAGCTAAGCCAAACATTGCTCACATCCTCAGAGCATTAGGTAATTTACAGAGTGTGCACATATACACACACACGAACACATACATACACACGCACACACACACACACACACACACACACAGACACACGCACACACACACACACACACGTTTGACTTAGTATATATGTGAGGAATTTTCATTGACCTAAATATTAATGAAGCTCTTTAATGCTATGCAAGACGTAAACATAATTGCAACCTTGACCTCTGTACCTTAAAGAACACCTTTTGGCTCTTTTCTTTTGTTATTTTTTTGTTCATTTAAAGCTACAGTTATTGTAAAAAATAAAATTTAAAAAAGAGAAAGAGAGCAGCCAAATGTCTCCCCAAGGTTAAAAGTGTAACATATTCCCCATGTTATAGGGATATTTTGGTGCCCATTAAGAGATTTTCCATCTATCTATCTACTGCATCTATCTATCTATCTATCTATCTATCTATCTATCTATCTATCTATCTATCTATCTATCTATCTATCTATCTATCTATCTATCTATCTATCTATCTAAACATACCCACACATATACACACATCAATTAAACAGCAGGGAGCTGTAAATGGATGAATCAGTTCATTTCATACGACCCATGCAAATTCATGTCAGATTGCTCTCAGGTACCTGCTGAAATATGCCAGCTGTTTCCGTACTATTAATCAGAGGATGCAAATTGTCGGATTATCCAATGGAGTGAGTCATTTGATGACAATCACTTGTGCATAAGCTTCACAGATGGACGTCTCTGATAATAACCTGCACAGACTTGCTGGAAAAAACGAGTGGAACGACTTCGGCTTTTACGTCTTAAAATTATGAAAGGAGTGTTTATAAAAGTGAGCTGTGGACAGCAAAACAAAGTCTGGAAATATTCCCTGTTCTGCTGATGACAGCATTGGGTTACAGCTGTCCAGTGGCACAATGTCTGATGAATTAGCCTTTTTTGGACGGGTCTTTAATGTCTCTGGCAAAAAAACAGTCTTTTATATTTGCACTGGACATGTGTGAAGAATGTGTTAGAGGAGGAGTTTAGAACCCTTCTCTGAATTCATGTGGCACTCATAGCTGCTCTTAAGGCAGGGCTTTCTATTTGTACTTGTACCTGAGCTGAATTTATATCTTCCCTCTTCTGGTAAAAAAATATGTAGCACTTTATTATCCATCTGAGACAAATCCTTCTGTCTTTGCTTATTAACCTTCAAACTTCAGTCTCTAATAAGCAAGCAAGGAATATGGACACAGATGCATTGAATGCATAATTTTACAGCTCGTAATGCCAGGTACACCACGGCATGGTTGAATTCTCTAATCGGATTGGTCAGTAGGCGTGGATTAATTTTCTAGAACAGCAGCTCTTACACTAGTTCCAGCTGCAAGGTTTATATTGATGTGCTCATACTATTCTGTTATTGTTCTATAGTAACAATTCATTTTATTGTACAGTCTATGCTTCTCATAATCTAACATGTTGTTATTTAAAAACATATAGCCTTTGATTTGATTATATTTTATATAAGTAGATGTTTATTTAACATTTTTGGAAGTAGTATCCAGGAATTCCTCACATAAACTGCTTGCTTCAACAACATTTATATTAGAGTAAGGTCAAGACTTTGATTTGGCCATTCCAAAACATTAACTTTATTCTTCTGTAACCATTCTTTGGTAGAATGACTTGTGTGCATAGTGTCACTGTCTTACTGCATGACTCATTTTCTCCTGAGATTCAGTTCATGAACAGATGTTCTGACATTTTCCTTTATAATTGGCTTGTTCCATCAATTCATTGTTCCATCAATGATGGCAAGAAGTCTTGGCCAAGGTGCAGCAAAACAGGTCCAAACAATGATACTACCACCACCGTGTTTCACAGATGGTAAGGTTTGGAATGCAGTGTTTTCCTTTCTCCAAACATAATGTGTCTCATTTAAACCAAAAATCTCTATTTAACAAAACATTTTTCCAGTTGCCTTTTTCCAGTAGCCATGATCCTTACCAAACTGTTGACGGGCAGCAATGTTCTTTTTGGAGAGCAGTTGCTTTCTTCTTGCAACCGTGCCATGCACGCCATTGTTGTTCAGTGTTCCCCTGATGGTGGACTCATGAACATTAACATTAGCCAATATGAGAGTGGCCTTTAGTTGAAGTTACCCTTTGTGACCTTGTTGGACTATTACAAATTTTGCTCTTTGAGTGATCTTTGTTGGTTGACTGCTCCTGGGGAGGATAAATATGGTATTGAATTTCCACCATTTATGCACAATCTGTCTGACTCATTAGTGGAATATAAACTTTTCAAAAATTGTTTTGTGACCTTTTCCGGCTTTCCAACGCTATTATTAAAAAAAAAAAAAAAAAAAAAAAAAAAAAAATTTTTATTAGGTCCTCAGAAGTCTCCTTTGTCTCCTTTCTCATGTGTTGTGAAGATCAGACTTCAAAACACCTGAATCTAATTAACTGCTAATCCTAGAGGTTCACATATTTTTTCCACACATAGATATGTAATATTGTATATCCCTCAATAAACAAATGACCAAGTATAACTTGTCTCATTTGTTTAAGTCGGTTCTCTTTGTCTACTTTTAGGACTTCCATGACAAACTTATGATATTTTAGAACATATTTTAAGCACCACTGTAAAAAGTATGACACGTTGTTTAAATAAAAATATATATATAGTTGGCACATTGCTGTAGTATAAGAGTAATAAAACACATCAGAATCTGCTTTTATAGGAAAATAATCAATTTGAGAGTGGCATCCCATGACCCTGTTATTGATTATCTTCCTATAACAGCACACCACAGTGTGTTTTAATGCAGGAACATGTTAATAATATATTTTGGTCAAACATAACATCCAAATAAAGTTAAAGTTAAATGTCTTTAAAAGTATAACAAGAGAATAAATTTACATAGAGCACTGTTGCACGTCTTGATTTTGGGCAATATTCTCAGTTGATTTGTCTGGAATACATCCAGGACAATGCTTAATGTACTGCACTCCAAAGTCAAGGAGTGTGAGTTCAAGTCCTCTCTTGAGTGTTCAGATAACAGAGGGCCATGATCCAGATATTAAATCATGTATAAATGAAAGTACAATGGATATAAAAAGTCTACACACCCCTGTTAAAATGGCTTTTACTTGTGAAGTAAAAGGATGGCATTTGGAAATCATGTTAGATCATTTCTCACCTTTAAGGTGCAATTGCAAGTTCACAAATAAAAAAACAGGGGATAAACAGGTGGCGGGGCGAGGGCTATGACGGATGTCCTGTTCATTGGTGATGTCAGTGTGGTACTCCATTTTCTCCTTGTTGATGTTGGTCTTCATGGTGTTCCCTGGTATATCTAATGTTTAAAAGAAACAATTGTACACCTCTCCTGATCCACTCCTTTCAACAGTGAGACCCTGTACAGGCTTTGTAAGCTCTTTGCAGATCATGGCATCAGCAGTCGGATGAAACCAAGATGATGTGATGAAAATCCTATAGAAACAGCTGATCTTTATTTGGGATTAATCAGAATAATTTCATTGATGACAGCTGTATGATAATTACTTTTGTACACGAGATTGGATGTGATTGGTTCATTCTAAACACACCCACACCCCCAATTATAAAATGGTATGCACACTTATGCAGCCGGATATTGTTTTAGTTTTCCTAATTTTCCCTAAAATGTTTCTGATTGCTTTTTACTTTTTTTTTTTTGGTAATTTTTATATGCATTGTAATTTCACATTGAGGGTGGGAAAAGTTCTGACATTATTTATATCATATATTGTCATATATTATATTGGTTTGATTTTTTTTCCATCCCCAAAACTTGCCATTTTACCAGTGGTGTATACACGTTTTTATATACAATGCATGTATAAATATGACTGCTGCTGCCCGCTACCTAGTGTCTTTGGTATATGCTATAAACTAAGAATGTTATTCCCGCTTAACTGTGCAAAAACACATTGTGGAAGTTCACAAGCATTTCTGCATTTGGGGACCTGACGGCTGGAATCCAAATAATTATGTTTCTATTTATTTGGCAATCCTGTTTTATTATGTCTTTCACTTTGGATGAAAGTGCATGATGGATTTATAAATATTGCTAAAGATTTCTAAAGATTTTCTTTAAAGCAGTAAAATACATACTAATTATACATATCACCATTGTGGTGGCTGTGGCTCAGTCGGTAGAGCGGGTTGCCCACTAATCGTGGGGTTGGTGGTTCGAATCCCGGCCCGGGTGATCCCATGCCGAAGTGTCCTTGGGCAAGACACTGAACCCTAAGTTGCCCCCGATGGCAAGCTAGCACCTTGCATGGCAGCTCTGCTACCATTGGTGTGTGAGTGTGTCTCATGTGTAAGTCGCTTTGGAAAAAGCGTCTGTTAAATGAATAAATGTAATGTAATTATTAGTGTAAGACACCTGTAAGTAAGTTGTTGTTCTCTATTATTCAGAGCTGACTTGTTTGTGTGACACACAGATCTACCATACAAGGTGCTTGCCTGCCATCAGGAGCAACTTGGGGTTCTGTGTCTTCCCAAGGATACTTTGGCATGTGGATTAATGTGGGCCAGGGATCAAACCGCCAAGCTGTGTGACTGGTATCTGAAGCTTGTGTAACATCATGCCCATTTATAGGCCTGCTGTGATCAGGTGATGTGGAAATTAAGCACATCGTGTGATATAAAAATGGCACTTGTGAACTGTGCTGTCAGCCTCTATTATCTAAAGCAAAGACACAATTCACAGGCATGCCCCGATATAACAAAGCTATGCAATGGCTTGTTCCCTTCAGAGGGAACAGGGTTACATGAGTAACCTAGACATTCCCTTTCAAAAGGAACACAACCTTGCGTGGGAACACTGTGGGAACAAGATTACCCACTCCATCATACTGAGGGCATGGCCTGTTCAAAAGGTCCGAGCCCGAGGGTCACTGCAAGACACTCCAGCCTGGGGTGGAACGTATATTTGATGAATATCAAATGAATGTGTGCGGCATAGACAACCCCGCTGCAGCACATACATCCTATAAGGCTACCCTTTTGGACAAAGCCTTCAAGGAGGTTACCCTCCTTGTGGAATGATCCCTTATGCCCAGAGGCATAGTGAGACTGCATGCCTCATAAATGTTAAAGATCGCTTCCACTATCCAATTAGAGATGTTCTGCTTCAACCCAGCATCACCCCAACTGTCACGGCCAAAGCAGACCAGCAGCTGCTCTAACTTGCTGGAGCGGTGGATGTAAATACGGAGAGCACTTACTGGACACAGTAGGTGCAATTTCTCTTGTTCCAGTGCGAGAAACGGAGGAGGGCAGAAAGCCTACAACACTACAATACTGTATGTGCAGCAGACGTAGGCACTTTCAGAACATAATTCGGCCTAGGATATAGTAAGGCCTGACAGACCTTACAGGACCACAGAAAGGTCATAGGAAGGTATGCATGGTCTGCAGATGGGCCTACACCATGCATAAACCTCAAAGTTAGAGGATGTTGCCCCACACAGGCTACATCAATAGGGGCGTGTCTGGAAGAAATGGTGGCTACCTTGACCCTGATTGTAGAAGTAGCCAACCCTACTGAGAAATGTCCTTATAAGAACTCCAGGACTGTAGCTATTGCACATTTCTGGGTCTAGCTGACATTCCTCACACCTTGACACAAAAAGTTGCCATTTGAGAGCATACAATTTCCTCCTAGATGGTGCTCTAGCATTCAACATGGTCTCTAAAACCTCAGTTGTAAGACCAGAATCTTTGAGCTGGTGCCCATCAGGGGCCAGACCCAAAGTTTCCATAGTTGGGTGATAAATCAGCCCTCTAGCCTGAGACAGTAGATCCCTGCAGAAGGATATCTCCCAAGGAGTGACATCTAGTAGGGATATTATCTCTGAGAACCATATTCGAGCTGGCATTTAAGGTGCTACTAGCAACAGACGTAGACGGTCTTGGCAAACTCTTGCTAGAACTCAGCTCCTTGGAGGCAAACACATTTACTGTACATTTACATTGCATTAATGGAATTTGGCAGAGGCCCTTATCCAGAATGTCTTGCATTTATCTCATTTATACAACTGAGCAAGGGCCCAACAGTGATAGCTTGGCAGTGCTGGGGCTTGAACTTCTGATCAGTAACCCAGATGCTTTAACCACCAAGCCACCACTGCCATATGGTCTCCACCACTTGAAGATGGAGCCTCCAACCCCCGGGCCTCATCCCCTGCCTCCCCAAACCCCCCCACATTCTGGTTGCCTGGAATGTACATCACACTCAATGACAAGAACATTCTCTCTGCCCAGAGAAGAATTAGTTGCACCTGCCTGAACAGGGGCCATGAACGTAAGCCTCCCTGGTGGTTGATATGAGACCACCACTGTGTTGTCTGTCACAACTAACACATTGTGACCTCTTAATTGAGGAAGAAAGAATTTTACTGCTAGAAATACACCACACATTCCTAGGCAATTTATATGCCACTCCAGATGAGGGCCACTCCAAAGTCCGCGAGCTAGACAGTCTTCTCAGACTGCACCACAGCCCATGAGGAAGGTGTCTGTCATTACCTTTTTGTGATAAGGAGATGCCCCTAGAGTGTGACTTAACATTAGAAACCAGGGACATCTCCAAATTCTCAGAGCATGTAGGCTAACCCTAACCCTAACCCTAAGTAGCTGTCTAATTCATATTATTTAATAGAGTCATTACACCCCAAAAATATTTTGATGTTTTTTTTTTAAAGCAACTTATTATTTTATTTATCTATTTATTTTTTAAAAAGAAAATCCATTAGAAAGAGCCTTTATAGGTTTCTTTCCAATTGGCAAAGAAAAAAAAAACCTTTAAGAACTATTTTTTGGCTATAAAATATAAGGAAAATCCAAAATATCTGTAACGTTATAGGAAATATTTCTGATTTTCATTTGAAAAAGGTTTTGTGAACCACTCTGTAAATCACATGATTGAAATAAAAATTGAGAACCCTTCAACCTCCAGTCATAAGTTGTAGGATTGTGTTTGAAGTAAATTTTTGTGACAAGTTGAAGTGAAAATGTTCATGTCCTATTATTCATAGATGAGTGTGACAGGTGTGTGTGTGTGTATGTGTGTGTGTGCACGCGAAAGAGATAGAGAGAGAGGGAGAGAGTGAGAGAGAGAGAATAATGGCTGATATAGTCATCTCAAGTTATTTGACAAATGTCAGTGACAAATCTATTTAGGGGAAGGGCGGGATGGAGGTGGTGTTGGTTGGGTTTTGGGCGGGATCTGACTGCACTTTACACGATCTCTACAGTGCTACAGCTCTAAATGTTCATAAAATAAATTCGATTTATTTTACAAACATAATTCATATGTATACTGAAATATAGGGCAAATTATTTAAATGTGCACAATAATATTTGAGCTGATATTGAAGCCATATGGTTTTTTCCTTCCAAAACATTCAACACACATAAAACATTTAAAAATTATTACAAGAATTGTTATTGGATTCAAGTTGCTCTATTTACAGTATACACCGACTTGTTTCTGAGTTATTGAGGTTTGTGTTACCCCATTCAATATAAATGTAAACTAGCTAATAACTATACTATAAGAACTCAGATGTAATAACATTGGTAATTATGTGCTGCGATTTCCACCACAACTAAATTTCACAATTTTTAGAACCATGGTTCTATATAACTAGACTGATTGATGTACCTGTTGATGGTATGGAATGCCCAGAGTCTGATATCTTTTGTACACTTAGATTGCCACAAGTTCCAGAATCTTGAAAGGTACAATCTGATTGGTGATTTTCGTGTACACACCTCCACCCATCAATTTACATAAAAAAGCTATTTGGTAAAGCTATTAGTTTTTGTTTGATGCAGTTATACACGGTTAGTCATTTGCAGTCAGAGGCAATCTTGACGTGACGGTAGGTAGTTCTTGGCTATGTTTGGTGCCATAAAATACCAGATTCTATAGGAAAAAATATAGGAAAATATAGGAAAGTCTGGCCTATGAGGTCATGTGTCTGAAATGACCGATAAACCTCTTGTTTTGTCACTCTACTGTAACTTAACCATGGACATGTAAGACCATATCATTTTTTTTAGTCTGACTGATTTACGGATAGTGTCTGTAGCACTACTAGTAACCTGCATTTGCATTGCATTCTGTTTAGGCATCACTCTCTCCGTTTCTTTTCGTAATTAAAGATTATTGATTTAAGGGCAGTGTAGTTGCCTCACTGTCACTGAAGTGGAATTTAAGAAACAAAACGAATAAAATAAAAAGATCCAGACCGTCTACATTTTTACACCTATGACCTAGCCCAATCTGCTCAGCATAAGATCTGATCTTTCTCTATAACTTACAAGTTTTCCTCTGGCAACAAAAGTGCTTTCAACTTTGTGTGTGCTTTTAAAGAAAGAGCTACACTTATACCTGGATCAGGTTTGGAGAAGAGTACAATTGTCTATTATATCCTCAGATTCAGAAGATTTAGCAGTTTAACCCAAGGTCAGATGGTTCTGTGGAGCTATTCAGCTGAAGCGACATTTCCACATGAATGACAGACTGGAGAGAGAAGCCGGCTAAATAGACATAGGGCGGTTGTGGCTCAGTCGGTTGAGCGGGTTGTCCACTAATCCACTAATCGTAGGGTTGCTGGTTCGAATCCCGGCCCGGGTGATCCCATGCCGAAGTGTCCTTGGACAAGACACTGAACCCTAAGTTGCCCCCAATGGCAAGCTAGCACCTTGCATGGAAGCTCTGCTACCATTGGTGTGTGTGAGTGTGCTCTCATTTGTAAGTCGCTTTGGATAAAAGCGTCTGCTAAATGAATAAATGTAAATGTACATCAAGCCACTTTGACACTCCATTGCACAGGTACATGTAGATCTAATGCTCCTCAGAGTCCTGGTTAAATAGCAATTAATGTCAAAATATTAATGTATAATTTGTTGGACTAACAACAAGTTAATGAGCCGAATTTTCAAAAAAAAGTTTTGTGCTCTCTTACCATGTGTCACTCGATCATACCAAAGCTCTGTTCAATTTTCAATTATGATTACTCAGAAGGTTAAAGGTATTAATTTTGTATAACAGAAGCGCTGAGACTAGTGCTGATTAATCAAAATCCCAGGTTCACATTACAGCTCTAATATTGTGTGGCATCATTTTTATAGTAACAGCAAATTCACACGTGAACAATCTAGATGATCTAAGGATAGTCATAAACAAATTAAAAAAATATGTTATTTGACAAAGGAAAATGTACACCAAGCAGTCATTACATTAAAACCATCTGCCTATAATTATGTAATACATTAGCAGCAGATCTTTAACTCCTGTAATTTGCGAGGTGGGGCATCGGGAATTTGGAAGCCGAGTCAACACCTTGAACTCCTTGTCATGTTCCTCAAACTATTCCTGAATCATTTTTGCAGTATTGCAGGATGCATTATTCTGCTTGAAGAGGTCACTGACATCACTGGCGGCTGTGGCTCAGTTGGTAGAGCGGGTTGTCCACTAACCGTGGGGTTGGCGGTTCGAATCCCGGCCCGGGTGATCCCATGCCGAAGTGTCCTTGGGCAAGACACTGAACA
>JAFFST010054115.1:419340-431443 GCA_022414735.1 Noturus placidus
GGTGTGTGAATGTGCTCTCATTAGTAAGTCGCTTGTAAATGTAAAAATGATATTTCTGTAAAGCTGCTTTGAGACAATGTACCCTTGTAAAAAAGCGCTATACAAATTGATAATTATTATTATTAGGGAATTCCATTGCCATGAAGGGGTTAATCAGTCTGCAACAATGTTTAGGAACAGTAAGTGATATGTGTCAAAGTAACATCCACATGAATGCCAGGACGCAAAGTTTCCCAGCAGAACGTTGCCCAGATCATCACACTTCCTCCACCGGCTGGTCTTCTTTCCATAGTGCATCCTGGTGCCATCTCTTCCCTAGGTAAGCATTTTCTTTTTTTGCATGGTTGCATAAATTGGCAGGATGTGAAAAACTGAAGGTCTAATCAATGGTAAAACAATCTTTCTAAGGTAGTAAGTGTCTATCTAAATTATGGCTGAATGATTTATGTCCCATAAAGATGTACAGCTGAGTGCTGAGTTTATGGATGATTGGCTTGGTTTCAGTGCTGTGATAGTTTATGGGCACGGACATGGTACTCGTGAAGGGGTTATTATGGAAGGTACTGATAGACTCTGCCCTTTACCTTCTCCTACCTGTCACTTGTGTACACACACACACACACACACACACACACACACACACGCACGTCCACACGTGCTTGCTCACTTGTAAAACAATTAGTAATTTAATAACCAATTAAAAGATTAGGATGTCAAGACTCTACAAGAAATTTAATCCATCACCATAAACAGGATGATGCACATGTTAGGATTTTTTTTAAATTTTATATATATATATATATAAATGATGTACTGTAAAATACGATATTATAAACTACAATACTAAATATACTGTTCCGATTCGAAATGCAGTAACTGAGTCAATTCTAAACTGATTTTAAATTGCAAACATGGTACTGGAATTTTTTGTCTTATTTCTGGAGGAATTATCATTTTTTTCAAAAAAATGAATGACTCACCTTTGTGCTAAATGTGAATATAGATCAGTATTAACCGGGGGAAAACAAACAAACAAACAAACAAACAAAGTGTCACGGATTTCCCCTTGCGCTGAATGCCATGGCAATGAACAGCACGCGCTTCTAGGATGTCATTACTGTGTTTAATTTTTAATTTTTAATTTTTTATTTTAGTTTCTGTCCTGGCTCCGCCCCTGTTATGTAATTGGTTCTTTCCTAATGTCTCAGCTGTTTCGTGTTATGCTATTTGATTATGTTGAATATATAAACCCCTCGTGTGTCTTTGTTTGGGGTGAAGTATTGTTTCTGTGACTCTACTGAGCCATTCTGTCCTTTGTTTCTTGTCTCATGGTTTTTGATCCTGTTCCTTGTTTCTCGTTTGGCTCATTGCTTAGCCTAGTTTATATTATATGCAGATTGCCTGACCCTCGCCTGTTTTCTGGATATTGCTATTGCCTCACATTTTGGATTTATCTGCCTGCCTCTCATTACAAGCTTCTCCAAACCTCATCCACCATTACATGGCAGAATACTTTGCCTATCTATAGGTGTAGCAGGAAAGCGGAGGAGACATCATACCAAGAAACCATGCCAGTGCTCAATTCAAACTAGCCTGTCATGAATTCCCTGGACCCATATGATAGGCATCAGGCTAAGATAGCGATACCAAGATTTAACTCAGTCATGATTCCTCAGTGAACTGCCATATCTCTCTCGAATCCTAATGATGGACTTTTTGGGTACCTGATTATGTTTTGTTTGACTGCCAGTTATATTTTTTGAGCCTGGTGAACCCCAAGCCCGATAAGAAGCAGTGGCTAGGGTTCATATTGTCCCAGTTCTTCAGCCCAGCCTGCCAGTGGATGGAGTATCTAATTAGTAAAGGTTCCAGTGGACTTAGCAATATAACTCAGTTTGTGGGACTATTTGTAAAGGTTTTCGAGATGCAGAGCACATCCCCAACCTGGAGGATCTTTTTGGGGGGGATCATCATGAAGAGCCATTCACCACGTATTATAAGTAGCCCAATAGGGTGGCCCCAGGCCGACCGGCAGCCTCCGCAGCCCAGCTCCAGGCCCAGGACAGCAGGTCGGCCTTCACAGCCCAGCTCCAGCCCCAGGCTGGCAGGGTGGCCCTCCAAGCCATATTCCTGCCAGACGCCGACAGGGTGGTCTCCACAGCCCAGCTCCAGCCCAGGCTGACAGGGTGGCCACCCAAGCCATGCTCCTGCCAGAAGCTGATGGTGCAAACCACCAAGCTGTTCTCACAGCCTCCCTTGCCAGGTTCATGCCTGAGAACTACCACAGAACAATGTCCCAGCCCAACCATCTAACCCCGGCGAGCCTGTCCTGGACTCAACGCCTGCTCTCCACCTGTATGCACCTGTATGTAGCTCCATCTCCACTCAATTTTGGGCACTTCTGGAGACGTGCCCTTTGGAAGGGAATCTGTCACAGATTTCCCCTCATGCTGATTGGCGGAGCATTCAACATGCTTGAACTGCCTCTCATTAAAAGCTTTAACTGCACTTGAATCCATCTCCAACCCTGATCCACCATTACATAACACTAAGAAAAAAACAAAAATAAACCCTGATAACTAACTCCAAAATGTTACAGGTGACAGGAATATGAAATTTTAATGATTATAAACTCAATACATATTTTAATAACAGTTTTATTACTTTTTTATTCTTATTCTTATTTGTATTTTTATTCATTACTCAACTACAGGGGCTCATGATTTCTCTCTCTTTTTACCCCATGGTGTCTCCAGTTCGAATTCTATTACTGTTAGAATCTGTTATTACGCTCCCTGTGTCTAGTTTGTATCTCCTGGATTGTTTTTTGTATGACTACTCTTTTGTCTGTCTGTCTTTGAAAAGCCCTGCATCTGTGTGTCTGGGTTTCTGAGCCTTGTTATCTTGTTCTTCCTCGTGGCTTAACCTAGAATAAGAATGTACCTCTGTTCACTCATAGAAAGACACATGTAATGACATACAACCATCTCTGATTCCAAAACCACTTAAAAAAACAAAACAATAACAAGTGCATTAATATAAACCTGAGTTAAATTTCAGCCAGCATTACTGTCATAGTTTATCAATCCCTCCAGGATTTCGTGATTTTGTGATTGTAGAATTTAATGCAAAATCAAGGTGACTCTACAATATTCAGAAGAGCTTGCACTCTTTCAAATTTACTGCAGATTTTCTGCAGATTTGGGCCAAGACGCGCCATGTCAGCCAAAGCCCTCCTCCGTTCACATGTGTTGATTCACAGCTAAAAGGCTGCATTTACCAACAAACATCACTGCGAAAGACCATGCAAAACAATTTCATGCAATTGCATTTTCTGCAATTTCACCAATTTTCTGCAACCAAAAAAAAAAAACCAAAAAAAACCAAAACAAAACAAAACAAAAAAAAAAACATAGCAAAATCAAGCATTTTTGCCTACAACAATCACAAAAAAAAAAAAAAAAAAAAAAAAAAACTCTGCGCAATCCTGTATGGACTGATTGCTGTTCAGAAGCAATCAATCAATCATATTAGAGAATTCAACAGTGCTGTGGTATAAGACATTCAATGCTCATAGACCATGTAGAAATCTTCTTTACATTAAGGTGTTAGATGTGTTTGGACATCTGTGGTGCCAAATTGCTATTCTATAATTCAAGAAAAGGCAATGGTGATTGTGGGTCAGTGTATCAAGCGATTCAAACCCTCACCTTCCCTTCAATTAAAGCTGGATTCATAAAGACAGCTTTAATTGAAGGGAAGGTCTGCAGGAGCTTCTGCAACCTTCTATCCACCATTGTTACAAGAAAAAATGTGCTTTCTTTATCAGTCCCTCTGGATGGCCAATACTGGCATTCAAAAAGCCTTTTAGCATTCATTCTGTTCAGATTGAAGAGCCACAGGACACACACAAACAAGTTTTCATGGAGGGTTTGAAATGCTTACAAACTGTTTTTAATCTCCACTGCTGATTGAGACAAAACAAGATTTATTTAACAATTGGACACCCATAAAATTGAACGGTGCATTGATTTTTGCAAATCTACTGACCACTAGCTTTTTACTGCCTTCCAGTCCGTGACGCGGTGGTATTGATTGCATTATTTGAAATACAATGCACAGTAAACTTTAACTGAGTTCACAATTTCTGGATGAGTAGCTCTGAGTAGAGTCTGGCTCATGTCCCACAGATGAGGCAGCGAGCCTTATACTGTACCAAATTGTGGAAATTGACCAAAAGCTTATCTTCATTAATTTACCATAAAATAAGCCTTATCGTTTTCCATTTTCTTTCATTTGCTTTCCATGATCATTTAAGAAAACCTTGTTTTAATGCCTCCTTTCTAGGTTTCCTCCTTAATGTTATTTCAGATATTTTCCACTTCTTACAGTGACTGATAGTTTAAGTACTCTTCCTTATTTAAGCTCTTTATATATGTATGGTTATATTGATCATGGTGTAATTGCATGAAAGAAAAACTGATAGCATTCACCAGTTAACGGTTGAGAGAAGCTACTTCGGATTTTAAAGTCAAGCATGACATTTGCCCTAATTGTGTTATCTACTAAACTGACATTATGTTATTTCATTTACTGATAAAATGAAACATTTAATTCCTTGATTGCATTGGCAATGGGAAAAGTGTCACATCAATGTAATGCTGTTTTTACACAGAAAATGCAGTTCCTTGCGTCAGCTTTAATAAATGTGAACATTGTGTATTACTTCCGCATATATAACCAATTATTTACCAATTATTACCAGTATTTATCTATTTTTTTACTATTTGCTCGTATGTACAGCTCTTTAGAATCATTGTACAAATAGAGAGGTTCATTTTTTGTTTTGTTTTTTATATAGATTGTCAGAAAGGTTCACAAGGTTTCTGGTTGAGAGTAGAGGTGTACATCAGGACTGGGATCCAGCTAGATACAACAAAAACGTTGCATGAGTGGGAGGTTTTTTTCTTTTATGCAGGGGTAAGTGAAGGACGTGGTCAGATGTTATGCTCACAAGGCAAACTATATATGTACAGCATTCATTCATTCATTCATTCATTCATCTATATTAAATGCATGCTTAGGATCATGGCAGTTTAAATTAGACTACTAGTTAGTTTATATTTTTGGAAAAACAAAATTTTCAGGAAACAAACAAACAAAAATAATAGCTGAGGTTGAGGAAATGTCAGAGAGAGAATTCACTCACCAAGCTTAAAGTGCTGACATTTCTCCCTTTTTTGTGCCCAGTTTTTCTGGGGGCACAATGGTAGGGTTTTAAAAAAGCACCCTTCTGTTTAAGACCACACCCACTTCCGGTTTAAATCCCGATAGAGATGCGGATATTTGGAGCACTAAACAGATACAGATAGTCTCATTGTACCTATAGGAAATGGTCATGTTTTTTTTTTTATTGGCCACATTAGAAGAAAATGTTCCTTAATTAAGGCAAACGTCTAAGTACCTCAGTTTCCTCTGTGTCAAGTTATCTGTTACTTTGCTCTTCTGTCATTATAAAGTCAATGAGACCTTATTTGACCTCATGTCTCCTGCCACTTCACTCAGCAATTTATTGGCTTGTCCTTACACATAATATGCCCAAAGGAAAAGACTGAGTGATATTGTGCTCAAATGAGTGCTCAAATTAAACAGGTTTAAAGGGTAAAAGCTTTTATTGATGCTATAAGAAATTATTTGCATAATTAAAGATGTGAGCTAACAGTTAGGAAACTAATTTGGCCACCACTACCAAAATATTTCTGTATTGAAAAATGTTGAAAAATGAAAAAAAGTTAAAACTTTTTCGAAACACTGTCGTTTTTAATTTTAATTACATTTATATCAGTGCCTGGCACCCTGTCCAGGGTGTACCTTGGGCGGCTGTGGCTCAGTCGGTAGAGTGGGTTGTCCACTAATCCACTAATCGTGGGGTTGGTGGTTCGAATCCCGGCCCGGGTGATCCCATGCCGAAGTGTCCTTGGGCAAGACACTGAACCCTAAGTTGCCCCCGATGGCAAGCTATCACCTTGCATGGAAGCTCTGCTACCATCGGTGTGTGAGTGTGCTCTCATTTGTAAGTCGCTTTGGATAAAAGCGTCTGCTAAATGAATAAATGTAAATGTAATGTAACCCCGCCTTGTGCCCCATGCCTCCTGGGATAGGCTCCAGGTTCCCCTGTGACCCTGAAAAGGAGTAAGCGGCTGAAGATGGATGGATGGATGGATATCAGTGCTAACTTGGTTGGCTTAAAAACTATGATGACAAAATTGTTTCATTGAGGAATGGTTTGAGGAACATGAAAAAAAGTTCAAGGTGTTGACGTGGCCTCCAAATTCCCCAGATCCGATCGAGCATCTGTGGGATGTGCTCGACAACCAAGTCTGATCCATGGAGACCCCACCTCACAACTTACAGGACTTAAAGAGTCTGCTGCTAACATCTTGGTGCCAGACACCACAGCACACTTTCAGACGCCTTGTGGAGTCCATGCCTTGACGGGTCAGAGCTGTTTTGGTGGCATAAGAGGGATGAACACAATATTAGATAGGTGGTTTTAATATAATGTCTTATCTGTATATTTATGTATGTAAAAGATGTTGATTTTGTAGTGTATTCATGTTCAATACAAAATGATTTTGTTCAGTCATAACTCACACACCGTAAAAATATGTAATGTTTGTTATGAAGGCACTTTTTCAACAGCATCTGTTGGAGTGTTGCTGTTCTGGCTGTGCTTCAGTTCCTCTAACATCTGTAAAGTCTGTGTCCTCTTGTACGTTTTGCGCAGTGGAGCCTAATCACATTTCTTTGAACTGAGCTGGGTAATCTGCTCTAAAGTGCCAGTGAGCTCTTAGACACCACACTGAACCCTCTTTCTATTATATAGTGCTGGTCTTGGTTCTGATCCCTCACCTGTGTCTTGTTATAATGTCATTCAAGTCTGTTTGGTGTGACGACGATTTGGAAGACTTTTCTATCAAGACGTTCTTCATTTTCTGCAGCATGCCCTCTCTTCGTACATTCTTATTTTCAGAAACACATTGTAAATCTATAGATAATATTTAAAAAGTAGATGTTTTTTTTAAAAGCTAGTTCCTTGTTGTACCATTGTTACCTGAAAAAAAAAACTGGTTTCATAAAATATATACAATATAACTGTTGGCTCCCACAAATATAGAACATTTGGAGTAAAAACATGGCGCTAGCTATCTATCTATCTAGCTAGCTAGCTAGCTAGATAGATAGATAGATAGATAGATAGATAGATAGATAGATAGATAGATAGATAGATAGATAGATAGATAGATAAGTGGACACAAATAAAAGAAAAAAATATTTTAAAAATAAACGTAAAATGAAGGACTGAATAAATTTGGCAAAATATCAACGTAACCAGGTTCCTCGTGACCCTGAGAAGGAGTAAGCAGTTGAAGATGGATGGATGGATGGATCAACGTAACTCTAGGTGCTTTGCTTTAAAAAAAGAAAAGAAAAGAAAGAAAAGAGATTTCCTAGTACTTCACTGGAATAATTTTAGATTTTATAAATTTACTTTTATGTGGTAGCACTGTAGCTAGTGACTTCTAACACTAAAAAAAACAGAGCCCACATTGGCTAGAGAGCTACAATGTCAATTTCAGCCCCTGGTAAAGACTGTGGTTATAATGTGGTGAAAGCTAATTTCATCTCACTAGTTATCTAGCCAACAACTATTATCAATGGCTAAAATGTTTAAGTATTGTAGCTATGAAGCTATTTGCCATCAACATTATCCTCATTGGTTCTTTAATTCTTAACTGTGACTGTTAACTTGATACAAAACAAGAAACTGGTTGTTAAGTACAGGTAGATGCTAAGTATATCATTAATGTAATAGATGCACTGCACTTTTTCCTGGTGGCATTATTTTTGTTTTAACCATCCCATCCATCCATCCTCAACTGCTTATCCGTAATCGGGTCGCGGGGGTAGCAGCTCCAGCAAGGGACCCCAAACTTCCTTTTCCTGAGCCACATTAACCAGCTCTGACTGGGGGATCCCGAGGCAGTCCCAGGTCAGTGTGGAAATATAGTCTTTCCACTTAGTCCTGGGTCATCCCCGAGGTCTCCTCCCAGTTGGATGTGCCTGGAATACCTCCCTAGGGAGGCGCCCATGGGCATCCTTACCATGTGCCCGAACCACCTCAACTGACTCCTTTCATCGCAAAGGAGCAGTGGCTCTACTCTGAGTTCCTCTCGGATAGCCGAGCTTCTCACCCTATACCCAAAGGAGAGGCCAGCCACCCTCCTGAGAAAACCCATTTCGACTGCTTGTACCCGCGATCTAGTTCTTTCGGTCACTTTGTTTTAACCACCAAAACCAAACTCCTTTCGAGTTATAATAACTGATAAAATACTCAAAATGAATAAGTCTACCATAACTATGAGGTAAAAGTATAGATAAAAAGCCAAATCCACCCATATAAATTCATTCATCCACTTTCTTTGCTGCCACATACAAATCCTGTAGTCCTTAGCTTTACTGCTCAATCCATAACAAATTTTATCCATACCACTTATGCTTTCCCTGGGTGTAGGGATGCAATTCATTTATCATGAATCTAAATCTAAAGTCGTTCAACCACAAATTAAGAATCATATTAATCTATGTCCTATACGATATGATTCAACCTTATGACAAATGTAACATATGGACCAGTGTTTTGAAACCAAATTGGGCATGCATTTTGCTTATCTGAATCCTGACAGTCCTGTCTCAGTATTGGATGAACCCATAGATATTAATTAGTCAATTTATGCTTTTGGAAACTGACTCCTGAATACCATCTGTATGCCTGCATTTTCTCACCTCTATATCGAGTATCTTTAACTAATAATTTACAGTGGGGTTGATATAGGAGCCATTCCATTCTCATACTGCAATTGTGTGCTTTGGTATGTAGTTTGAAGTATTTGGTTGTGTTGCAAGGTCATATTGATGGTGTGTGCACACAGGGAGGGATTGTGTTGCTGGAGGCTAGTCGGCATAGAGGACACCAACTGCTGTGCTACCTGTTGGGTAATAGCTATTTAGAGTCCCAGCTTTGTTAAATGCACCGGTGTGTGCGCATCCTATGGCCCCTGTATTCATCACAAGGCACTGAGGAAGCATATAACACAATTGTGCTCAGCAGGGCATAAGGGTGATGGGGTGGCCTCTACAATGTGCTATTAATATTGTCTGAAAGGAAAAGGCATCAGCCAATGAATCACCATCACAGGGATTAGAGGAACTATATAGCATTTGCAGAGTTAATTAATTTACCTTTTGAACATTTTCAATTACCTTGTTACACCCATATGGATGAGACATTTGTCAGCCAGTTCACTCTATGAATGAAGTTATGAAGTATAGACTTGGATGCAAGTGCAGATTTCGGAGTTTAAAACCAATAGGCTTGGGTACATGTTCCCAGCCATGATCCTGGAGTACTGCCTGTCCTGTACATTTTAGCAGCCCTTCCTGTTGAAATGGGTGTGTTAGTGGAGGGAAGACATTAAAAATCACAGGACAGAGGGTATTTCAGTAGCAGAGTTAGGAACCAGTGGGCTACGCAGTACAAAGAGACATAAGACAGGCAAGAACAGCTCACTCTTAGAACTGAATGAACCCCTTTCTCGGGTTTATGGGGCTGGATGAGTGCAGCATGAGTAAAGGGGCAGGATTCAAAACACCACTTGAGGTAACCTGGCAGCATCCTCCTGGGTTGTAGAACTCGTAGTCAATGAGATACTGAATATGCTTTAGGTGATAATAAGAGGCAAGTACAAACTTTATTGAATATGCAGGTGTTCTTTTCAATACCTGGTGGTGGCATCATGTAGTGGAACAGGAAGACAGGCTTGAGAAGGGAAAAATTAAAGCATGAGATGTGTGGTAATAATTAGATGATCTGATTTGATAGATTCCTCTGAATAGGCAGATGTAACAGAGCATGTTTTTTTTTTTCCCAACTCCTGAATGGACTTTGCCAAAAGCACTGTCCAGTCACTTGTTTCATACATGTGGGAATCTCAGAGCAGTGTCTTTCAGTGAATTACTTTAGTCATTGAATTGCTTGATTTAACTGTCAATGTGCCTCCTCACTACTTTGAACCACTCAGCAACAGATTCTGCACCAGTGAGTTTGCTGTTCCAGGGTAAGAGAGGAGGTTGGTAGCCCAGTATGCAATGGAAAGGGGTGAGCTGGGTGGTAGAATATGCACTTTCAACCCATGGGAGAAAACATGACCATGATCCTGGGAGGATCTCTATCAGGTTGCACAATAAGAGCTGGTTATGTAGAGTGGGCAGTGACATGAAAGTACTGGAACTCATCACTTGTAGCTTTACATTTACATTTATGTCATTTGGCAGATGTACTTATCCAGAGTGACTTACAGAAAAAAAGCACATCCAGAGAAAAGCCTTGATGAATCTCTTCCTTGTACCTAAGAGGTACATATCTGTGATTAAAAATAAACTTGGGTGAGATTATATATATGGCCTATGTTAGTACTCTTTAAAGTACTTTAAAAATAAATCTAACACATTAATATCCACTTCTACTGGATTTACAGTACAAGTCATAGCTGCCATCATGTCTACCAACTTTGTAAGCACAAATTAATGTGAGAAATAATCTTATTGAAGTCTTTTTAACTTATCAAAAAATCATCATATATCATACCAACATTTTCCCATTGCATTTGACCTTTTCGGTTTTTGCATTTTGGTTTTTTTAATCCCTTTCCTGATTATCTAGATTATTTTAAAATAATTTTGTGTTGACTGTAGGGACAACACACACTACTCTGCTAGCCCATAAATAAATAAAAAGAAAGAGTAACACGCTTTCAAACTGACGTATCCCCTAATGGCTCACAGCACTTCAAGGTCTTTTGTTTTAAAGTATTTTAGCACTAGCTTGTAAATGGTAAATGGTAAATGGCGCACTTATATAGCACTTTTATCCAAAGCGCTTTACACTGTGTCTCATTCACCCATTCACACACACACTCACACACCAATGGTAGCAGAGCTGCCATGCAAGGTGCTAGCTTGCCATCGGGGGCAACTTAGGGTTCAGTGTCTTGCCCAAGGACACTTCCGGCATGTGGAGTCATCGAACAGTCAACCCTACGATTAGAGGATTAGTGGACAACCCGCTCCCCCGACTGAGCCACAGCCGCCCCGGCTATGTAAAGCGAGTAGACATTGTAAAGGGCTGCAAAATGAATAAATTTGTCATTAAGGTAAGAATGTTTTGATGTGCTGATCATTTTGGAGCATTATTGTTAGCCCTCGATATACATGCACAACCTGATATAATTTTCTGACCCCCATGTCCTTATGCCAATTAAAATGTAAGCCTTATTGATCTTTATGAAAGGTACCTTCAAATAAACACCTGTTAAAAATGAGAGTGGCAGCAGCCTTCCTCTGAGATCAAATACACAACCTTTTTAATGTCTCATGACTGCTCCTGGTTCAAAAATGATCCATATTCTCTTAGCGTTCACATTTTCGGTTCTCATGCCCTGAAGTGTGTTATGCTGAAATGGAAAAGAGCACTGTGGAGGAAGAGCTGCTGGGAATTGTGGAATAAATAAAGTGATATTGAATAAATGAGGTGAGCTTACCTGTAAGTAAGTGTTGACCTATGCCTCTTCTTATTCAGCACAGCTCAGCACTGCTAGA
Source organism: Noturus placidus (assembly GCA_022414735.1). Classification (NCBI taxonomy): domain Eukaryota; kingdom Metazoa; phylum Chordata; class Actinopteri; order Siluriformes; family Ictaluridae; genus Noturus; species Noturus placidus. The sequence continues at coordinate 431,059 of JAFFST010054115.1, forward strand.
TAAGGACAGTTTCTCTCCTGATGGATGGCATAGCATGGACAACTGAAAGTATTATGATTTTTCCAAGTGAACAAGCAGCATGCTCTTGTTGAATGTAACAATGAGAACAACCAAGGAGCATATAGAATGTAACTCTGAAGCAGTCTTCCAGCAACCTTCACACTACCTGTCCCTCAGTGGTGGAATGAACTTCCAACCTCAATCCGCTATCTTCAAAACACAGCTAAAGCCCCACCTCTTCCATGAGCACGTAACTAATGTCTAAAATGCCAACCCGACATTATCCTTACAAAAAAATACTCTTGCTATTAGACCTCTACAATGTGCACTTTGCTTGTCTAGAACTCAATTATAAATCTTGTACGGTAGCACTACTTGTATTGTT
>JAFFST010054115.1:435407-447855 GCA_022414735.1 Noturus placidus
GCTGTAGACCTCCGAGACAGGATTGTATTGAGGCACAGATCTGGGGAAAGGTACAGAAACATTTCTGCAGCATTGAAGGTCCCAATGAGTACAGTGGCCTCCATCATCCGTAAATGGAAGAAGTCTGGAACCACCTGGACTCTATCTAGAGCTGGCTGCTCGGCCAAACTGAGCAATCGGGAGAGAAAGGTCTTAAACAGGGAGGTGACCAAAAACCCGATGATCACTCTGACAGAGCACCAGCATGTCTCTGTGGAGAGAAGAACAACCATCTCTGCAGCACTCCATTAATCAGGCCTGTATGGTAGAGTGGCCAGACGGAAGCCACTCCTCAGTAAAAGGCACATGACAACCTGCCTGGAGTTTGCCAAAAGGCACCTGAAGGACTCTCAGACGATGATGAAACAAAGATTGAACTCTTTGGCCTGAATGGCGATCATCATGTCTGGAGGAAAGCAGGCACCACTCATCACCTGGCCAATACCATCCCTACAGTGAAGCATGGTGGTGGAAGCATCATGCTGTGGGGATGTTTTTCAGCGGCAGGAACTGGGAGACTAGTCAGGATCGAGGGAAAGATGAATGCAGCAATGTACAGAGACATCCTTGATGAAAACCTGCTCCATAGCTCTCTGGACCTCAGACTGGGGCAAAGGTTCATCTTCCAACAGGACAGCGACCCTAAGCACACAGCCAAGATAACAAAGGAGTGGCTACAGGACAACTCTGTGAATGTCCTTGAGTGGCCCAGCCAGAGCCCAGACTTAAACCCGATTGAACATCTCTGGAGAGATCTGAAAATGGCTGTGCACTGATGCTCCCCATCCAACCTGATGGAGCTTGAGAGGTCCTGCAAAGAAGAATGGGAGAAACTGGCCAAAAATAGGTGTGCCAAGCTTGTAGCATCATACTCAAAAAGATTTGAGGCTGTAATTGGTGCCAAAGGTGCTTCAACAAAGTATTGAGCAAAGGCTGTGAATACTTATGTAAATGTGCTTTTATATACAGTATATATATATATATATATATATATATATATATATATATATATATATATATATATATATAAATTTGCAAAGATTTCAAACAAACTTTGTTCATGTTGTCATTATGGGGTATTGTCTGAGGAAAAAATTAATTGCATCCATTTTGGAATAAGGCTGTAACTAACAAAATGTGTAAAAAGTGAAGCGCTGTGAATACTTTAAAGGATGCACCGTAGTTCAAATAATTTGGAGATCTTTTTAAAGCCCTTGCCAGACTCAAAGTCATCCACAGTCTTTTTTCTGAAGACCTTACAGAACTCTTTAGATCTTGGCATGATGACACCACATACCTCAATACCAAAGGGAACACCAGACACTAGATATGAGAGTGGTATAAATAAGACAGGTTCCACCCACACTCCCTAAGCAGGCTCTAAACACTGGCACACAGTCCTGAAAACCTGATTCTAATTTTATGTATTTTAAGGCTAATCAGTTGTCACATCCAGGCAAAGTCATTGCTTAATACTAAATTTGTCCTTCATGATAGCCTATCTTAAGTCTGTTTTTTAGTCCGTGTTTGTTATACTAGTGTAAAATTACATTTGATGGATAAGAGAACAAATACTGGACATTTTTTTGTGTTAAAATAGCTTTCACTCTGTGAATTAACACCTACAGTGTTGGCTTGATAATATCAGTGGTGAATATACCCTTACAATGTTGAAAAAGTGCCTACAGGGTTGTATTAATATTTTAGATTATTGCATAAAAATAATATGTCTTCATTCAATCTGTACAACATTACAATGGTTTGAAGTTGAACTACACTCACCTTCTGCTGCTGTCGATGGTTCCACATGGATACCCTAAAGATTTGGATTTCCAAAAAACAGTTTACACCCACATTTCAATCATGTCTCCATGGCTAATTTCACCTGGTCACTGTAAGATTTGTACCTAAGAACTGCTGCTTTAATAATAAAAACTGTCCTGTGTTTATCCCAGGACTCTTTTTCCCAATATACTCATACTGAACATTGTCTATACTCTTCTGCAGCTGTATTCTTTAAGCAAAGGTCTGTAGAGTAAGCAAGATCTTTATAATAATGATAAAGACTCAAATAGAAGTAAAAGTACTCAGTAAAAACTACCTCATAAAATGACTAATCAAGTAGTGAGTAACTTCATATAATGAATTATTATATCTATGATGTATTACATTCAAATGTACCAGCATATCAGTTATGCCCAAAATACAAATTGAAAGTGCGTGTCTAATAAACACAGCATAAATTCTGCTCATTCAAGTACTAAATCACATTAATAATACTAATACTAATACTAATACTAATACTACTACTAATAATAATAATAATAATAATAATAATAATGGTGGGATAGGCTCCAGGTTCCCCCGTGACCCTGAAAAGGAGTAAGCGGCTGAAGATGGATGGATGGATGGATGGTAATAGTAAATGGTCTGCACTTATATAGCACTTTTATGCAAAGTGCTTTACACTGTGTCTCATTCACCAATTCACACACACACACACACACACACACACACACACACACACACACACACACACACACACACACACCAATGGTAGCAGATCAATTATATTAATTATATATTTACTAAATAACATAAATGAAGGTAATTTTGCTACAGGTTAGTTTTTATAAATCTTCCAAACTAGCATAATAACATCTAAATAAATAAATAAATAAATAAATAAATAAATAAATTACCAATACCAAAGTAACAACAGTTAGTGTTTACTCTATTAAAACTTAACAGTCTTGGTCTTTATTCATGTTTGTCCATTGTGTGTGTGTGTGTGTGTGTGTGTGTGTGTGTGTGTGTGTGTGTGTGTGCATGTGCATGTGCATGTGTTTGAGAGAAGGAACATTGATCTGTCTTATAGATAATGTTAGCAGGCTAACTAGGTAACATGACAAACAGTACGTAGCTTTATAAGTTTATAAGTTCACGTTATAAGATATATACATACCACGGTTGACAAAGCAGCACATGATGTAACTATTATTCTCAGTAGCTTGGAAAAAGAATGAGGCCAGGTCTAAAGTCTAAAGATTAGGCCAGGGATATAGGGGTACTGCTGCATCTGACTCTTTTATCCAAAGTGACTTACAAATGAGAGATACAAGCAAAGCGATATATCAAGCAGAGAACAATACAAGTAGTGCTACTATACAAGATTATTAATTGAGTTAAAGAAGAAGCATAGTGAACAGAGTAAAGGTGTAAGTGCAAGAGTAAGGTTTTTATTTTATTTTTGTAGGGGTTGTTAAATGCTCACGGAAGAGGTGGGTCTTTAGCTGTTTCTTGAAGATAGTGACAGATTCTGCAGACCGGATTGACGTTGGACGTTCATTCCATCACTGAGGAACACAGTGTGAAGGTTCTTGAAAGGGGCCTTGAGCCATGCTGAGTAGGCACTACAAAGCGTCGGTCGTTGATTGATCGCAAATTGCATGTGGCAACGTAAGCTTTCAGGAAAGTTGAGGTAGGGTGTGCTGTTCCAGACAAGGTCTTGTAGGTGAGCATCAAGGCCTTGAATTTGATTCAGGCGGCTAGACGAAGCCAATGGAGGGAGATGAATTTAATAAGTTAAATAAATGTAGCAAGAAATGTGTCTAATGTAACAGAGTATAAGTACATTATTTAAAATAATAAATGTACTTGAGTAAGAGTAAAAAGTATTATGTTAAAACTACTCTTTTAAGTACAATTTATTGGAAAAGGTTACTTAAGTACATGTAACAGAGGAAACGTAACACAATACTACCCACGTCTGACTTTAAGGATATATAAACCTATTATTCGGTGTCAGTTAGAAGAGGACGGGCTCCTTTTTGAGACTTGTTCATCTCAGGATTTTACCCTCGTGTAATATCAGGAAGTTTTTCCTTGCCATTGTCACTTCTGGCTTGTTCATTGCGGATCTAATTCTACATCCTGGTTTCTGTAAAGCTTTGTGATAATGCTATAGAAATATTTCCTTTGTAAAACTCGATAAACATCTGCAGTATTGAGTTCCCTCTTAGAAGCATTGCGTTAACAAAATAGCTTTGTGAGTGTTAAATGACATCTTATTGTTGATTTAAATGTTGCACTGATAAAGGCTTGCAGTACAGACACAAATGTTTTAAATATAATTTTATACATTGGAATGAACAGTTACAGTGCCTGTTTCTGCCTAGCCTGTCTAACATTAATATATGTAGTACTTAATTCAGTACAGGCTGATTGCAGAATGCAGGATTGAACCTGACATCCTGTACAGTATTCTGCATTTTATTTAAATGAAGGTTATGAATGTTATGCTATTGATATTCATACTGTGATTGATTTTCTGAAGCTGTACCAGAACTGTATAAAATACCCAGCTCAAGCGGTTGAAAATTATGATCCTGCCCATTCACATGCAATATTTCTGATATTTGATTGACTTTGAACATTCAGTGTGCAGATTACAGCGGGGAAGTTCTCGGTATCTGACGCTCCAATTAAGACTTTAATCCCCAAAAAGAAATTAAACCAAAACATTGTAGTGTGCGTACAAATGACAAACCGGTCTCAATAATTTTAATAGGAAATATTCAACATTTTCTCATACACACATAAATATGAACATATCTACAACGGACCTTTCCATTTCTTTACTGTTTATGCTTTTGATGTCTTGTGAACAGAAAACTGTTACACATCCACATCCACATGTAACTTAGTCTTTTAATTTAAATACAACTTGGTTAATTCTCCCATGCATTCATTTATCGTGCTACTGTATTGACTCGTGTAATTTTGATTATTTCTAGTGCATATCTGCTGATTAATTAGCTTAGCTATATTGCTACTTGAGACCTTTAACTATTAGTGAGATCACTGATAGCTAAACTATTTTTGTGTCCTATTTACGTCAGTTTTTTTTCTACATCAGTTGTAAGAGACGCATTTGAGTTTACTTGCAAATATGTAAATATGCTTTTTGAAATAAGCTAAGTTTTGTATTGGATAGTGTTTGCTAGTTTTGTAGTTTATTTTGATGGTATTGGAGCGAAGTAGCGGGAAGTTAACAATTTATACGTATGGAGTCTCATTGTGGATCCGAATTTATATACATGTACTATGCGTCCTATGACAGTACCCACTGCATTCAATTCAGTACCTACTGATCAGCCACTGATATAGTTCATATTGATCATCATACAGTGCCCTCCACATATCTTAGCACCCTTAGTAAATATGAACAAAGAAGATTATGAAAAATTGTCTTTATTGTTTAACATTTTGATCTTTTGTTAAAGAAAATCATAAAAATACTCTGCTCTCATGTATATCAAACAATTGAATTATTGGCAACCTTTTAGTCAATGGTTTCTGCTACCTCTGTTTGCCAAGATAACAGCTCTGAGTCTTCTCCTATAATGCCTGATGAGTTTGGAGAATACATGGCAAGGGATCTGAGACCGTTCCTCCAGATCCTTCAAATTTCGAGATCCACACCGGTTGACTTTCCTATACAGTTCACCCCACAGGTTTTCTATGTGTTTCAAGTCAGGGGACTGGATAGCCATGGCAGAACCTTGAGTTTGTGGTCAGTAAACCATTTCTGTGTTGATTTTGATGTATGTTGATGAAGATCCAACCACTGGCCATTTTCAGCTTTCTGGCAGATGCAGACGGATTTCTCATTTAATATCTGTATAGTAGAGTATTTTTTGTGAGTAAGCATATTAGTTGGAAGATGCTGCCTGTTCATAGTATTGCTTCTATAAATAAATGTTTTTTTTTATCCTTTTTTTTTACAGATTCTCCAGAGCTAGCAATGTGTAACACACTCGTACAAAAATTATTTTGATATTGTACCAAGCTACCTTTACAACTGTCACGTTTCGTGACGTACGGAGATATGGACGGATGCAATCACTGTTAGGAACAGTTTTATTTAAGAGAGACACAGGCAGGTAAGTACAAAAACGTAATCCACAAGCGTAATCCAGGAACATGCAAAAGTCAGGTGATCGGCAAACAGGGATAAACGGGTGAGGCAGGAATCAAGGTCGAGGTCACGGAAAACAGGGTCGATAAACAAAACATGAAACATAAACTATAGCGAGAGACTGGGAGCGGAGAAACCAGCGTGAACTAAACAGACGAAACAAAACATGAACTATGACTGTGACTATGGTTATCTATCGTATCTACTATATCTAATCTATTCTAATATTCCGCGCTGTGTGCTGGGAAGCGCGCAGCATATATACAAATATAATCAGTGTCTTAATTGCTGACGGCTCACAGCACTTCAGACACACGTCAAATAACAGCCAATGACAGAACAGGGAGGAGACATAACAGAAACATAAACAAACACACGTGTTGAAATGTCACGATTGTCAACAAAGGAAAAGCAGATGCTCGTGCACCTTGCTTGGCAGCGCGCTCACATGCTCCACAGCGTGCTGCTTAAAGGGGAAATCGTGACAACAACGAAACAGTTAAACTTTTTGTGGCACTGTAATACATTTGAAAGCAAAGATCATTGACTGACTATTCATGCTGATCCCCAATGTAGCTCTTGAAGGATAGTTAGCATTAGCCATGATCCACCAGAATGCTAAGATGCTACCTTCTGAAGTAGCAGTATGGCGCTCATGTTGTCTCTGTAAAGGACATTATTTTGTAGTTTATTTAGATATGTGTACACTGTGTTTATAGTATTTATAAATTGAATATCAGGATAGAGAGAGAATGAGGGACTAAAGAGACGTGGTTGGACTGCATACAAGGGAAAGGAAAGTTTAGTTTAAGTTCCAGTAATGATTCACTTTTTCTACCATTTTCTAAAAGAATTTACATCTAATCTGATGTAATCTTTTTTATAAACAATTCCCTCTACCATTCTAATCAGCTCTTTGATTGTTCATGCAAATGTTTTATAGGATTGTGGAATAAATTTCATGTACAAATGTAGGATAAATGGATTGCTATCATTTAGTTTCTTTATCATAAAGAGTCAGAGAGACCATTTAAAGCTAAACCTTATATAAATTGCTATTTGCGCGTTGAACATAAAATGGTGTCTGTGTGCTATGTTGTTTTTTTTTTCTGGCTCTGTAATGGAGCTGATTCTAATAGATCTTTCTGAGTAATATTGATTGTCAGTAGATACACACACACACACACACACACACACACACACACACACACACAGATAGAACTGTAATGTAGTCAGTCTACATGCTTCTCTGACCATTAACCTGCACAGTCCCTGTTGCAGTAGATATTCGGTTTTGTGTTCACAATAGGATGCTGATCAAGGGTCAGCTAACTTATTATTCCAGCAAAGGAGCTTATCAGTATTTGACAGAATAAATATTTAAGGGCAGAAATTATCATTCACAGATGCCCTCCTAAATTCTCAGGCTGAGACATTTTCCAGATCTGCGTACATGCATAACAGCTAATATTAATAGACTTATTGTTCCTAACAGTAATTGACTCACTCTTCAATTATTGTGTTTATATGTTATGTGAACACAACATGGTTTCTTTTCAATGTGTCAGTATATCTGTCTATTGGCAGAGAAATTACGTCACTAAGGCATTGTGGCATTGTGCTTGAGGCTGCATAATGAAAAATTCTGTTAAATTCTGTATAATTTTCACATATTTAGAAGAAGCATCTGGAGAAAACCTGTGAACTTTGACACAGACTAGAGGTTCTCTGTTAAATGTGAGTAATTGTGTTTAGAATGTTTGCCTTGCACCTCCGGGGTTGCTGGTTGGATTTCCACCTCTTCCCTGTGTGTGTGGAGTTGGCATATTTTCTCCATGTTTTGGGGGTTTCCTGTGGGTACTCTGGTTTCTTCCCCCAGGCCAAAGATAAGCATTGTAGGTTGATTGGCATATCCAAATTGAGTGTGTGTGTGTGTGTGTGTGTGTGTGTGTGTGTGCCCGGGTGCCCTGCCGTGTGCCCCGAGTCTCCTGGGATAGGTTCCAGTTTCTCCAGTGAGACTATGTAGGGTGGTGTGGAAAACGGATGGATGGATGATACTACTTTATTTTTCAACAGCAACAAAACACTACCACCAATAATAATAATAATAATAATAATAATAATAATAATAATAATAATAATAATAATAATAACAATAATAATTTAATTTAGGACTAATAGTGATGGGACAAGTTGAAATAAGAAGGTGATGTGAACCAAGTGATGCAATAGTCTTATCATAGTATATAAGGAGCCTCAGAAAAGGCCTAGTTCTTCAAGAGCAAGGATGGGTCGAGTCTTGGCCAATCTGCCAACAGATGCTTCAGCGAATTATCCAACACTTTGAGAACAACCCTCTCCAAAGACAAATCGGTGGGATTTTGGGCATTAAGTATCGAGCTAACTATATGCGTGTTTTACCTAAAGTAAAATACAACTGAATGTCAGTCAACACAAGTTGAAAACTGATCATAGGGTTGTGATGTATCAATAATTCTTAGATTTTGGTAAATAAATGTTTTGTTTTTTTTTCATCAGAATTAGAGTCAGTTTAAAATACAGGATTTAATGTCATTTTGCTTTTTTTTTGTTATAGTGTGATAAACAGAGTAGTTAGTGGTGGGGAGAGGGTGGGGAGAGGGTGAGGTTTTGAGGCAGGCCCTTTACAATTTATATATATGTCATGACTATTCATAGAGCCTTGTATTTATAGAGGTGAACATTTATAAATGCTCACATGCCATTGGAAGGTGCACGGTGGCTTAGTGATTAGCACGTTCGCCTCACACCTCCAGAGTCAGGGGATTGATTCCCACCACGGCCCTGTGTGTGTAGAGTTTGCATGTTCTCCCCGTGCTGCGGGGGTTTCCTCTGGGTACTCTGGTTTCCTCCCCAAGTCCAAAGACATTCATTGTAGGCTGATTGGCATGTCTAAAGTCTCTGTAGTGTGTGAATGTGTATGTGATTGTGCCCTGAGATGGATTGGCACCCTGTCCAGGGTGTACCCCACCTTGTGCCCCATGCTCCCTGGGATAGGCTCCAGGTTCTCCTGAGACCCTGAAGGAAGGATAAAAGATGGATGGAACATTCTGAAACATTCAAAATTATTATTCAACAGAGATTATTTTAAATCTATTTACGAAATGCTATGTAAATATATTTCTCTCTCACACACAGACTGCTACAGAGGATACCATGAGTACTGACTAAAACAGAACAAACAGAAAGAACACCGTGGTAAATGGATGAATATTATTGCCATGAATGTGGCAAATCTGTACATTCACCTTATACATTAATCAATCTTCCCAGCCCAAAGTTTAACACAGTGAGGAGAACATGCTTTCCCAGCATACACATTGACTGAGTAATTTAGATTGCAACTAACTTAATTCTGACCCCAAACCAAAACTGCTGGATCAGCATTTGTTTTTGTTCTCTATTGTACCAAGGATAAAAATAAAATGATTAGTTAACCTGTCCTAATAAGACTAATAAATCCTGACATCTACATTGTAGTCTGCAGCATGATTGGAAGATGTAAACATACAGTATAAACATAATTTGTATGGCTTTTTGTTTAGTTTTGTTGGCATGGGTATTGTTTTTATTTTGTTCACAGTTGGAATGGTTTGGTCTTGTTTTATTTTACGGTCAGTATGGACTGGTTATGTGTTGGTTTTGGTTGGTATGGGTCTTGGTTTTGACTGAGACCTGAGTCTTGTTACAAATTGCATGGCAAAATAAAAATAAAAAAAATCTTGCCTTGACTACACCACTTGCACATATTGTATAAGTTATAGTACTGATTTGTAAGATAATAGTGGCTTTAAGCAACCACAATGGTTACCACCAGATTAAACGCCATCAATAAATCTTTGGTGGACTTAACAACAAATCAGTAAATAAAGGTGGTGGCTGTAGCTCAGGTTGTAGAGCGGGTTGTCCACTAATCGTAGAGTTGGTGGTTCGATTCCCGGCCCACATGAAGCCACATGCCGAAGTGTCCTTGGGCAAGACACTGAACATTACATTTATTCATTTAGCAGATGCTTTTATCCAAAGTTACTTACAAATGAGAAAATACAAGCAAAGCGATATATCAAGCAGAGAACAATACAAGTAGTAATACCATACAAGATCCATTAATTCAGTTCCAGAAGAAGCCAAGTGCGCAGAGTAGAGGTGTAAGTACAATTTTTTTTAAATGATTTGGTTAGGTGTTCACGGGTCTTTAGCTGTTTTATGAAGATGGTGAGAGATTCTGTGGTGCAGATTGAGATAGGAAGTCCATTCCTCCACTGAGGAACAGTTAGTTTGAATGTTCTTGAAAGGGATCTTGAAATACCTCCCCTCCATGATACCTTGAAGGATCTGTCAGAGAGATAGGATTCCACCCAGCGCAGAACCATTCCAGTGATGCCCAGGCTGGAGAGGCTTGACAGGAGGATCTGATGGTTCACAGTGTCGAAAGCAGCAGAGAGGTCGAGTAGAATGAGAGCAGATGATCTAGAGGTTGCTCTTGCTAATCATAAGAACCCCAAGTTACTCCTGATGGCAAGTTAGCACCTTGCATGGCAGCTCATCTTCCATTGGTGTGTGAGTGTGTGTGTGAATGGGTGAACGAGACACAGTGTTAGACGCTTTGGATAAAAGCTCTATACAAGTGCGCCATTTACCATTTAAGACACTTCCTATTGCATTCTACAGATTGATGTGGCTGTTCTGTATGTAGTGTCATAAACTTTAGACTTCTAGTGAAAAACAAATATCATAGAAGTCTAAGACTATTTTACTGAATATCGCTATTTTTATTTTAATTAAATGCATTGTACATCATTGCATGTAGTCTGCAGGTCTGGCAAACATGCCCACGTCTTTGGTTGGAAGAGCTTGATTAATTGCATTTTAATTTATGCCCGTATATTGATCAGGAGACGTTTTGTGTCTTCAGTGCAGAGATTACGCATAGCAGCTTGTCAAGGAGTCAGCATAGAAAACCTGATTAATAAAGCAACTTTTCACTCCTGCAAGACTGTGGTTTTCTTTGTATTAATATTTGCATAGTGGAAAAGGCCAAAAGGATTCCTACAAATGCTCCAGAAATACTGGTGTCATGAAGAAAAGACCCATAAACCTGATCATTAACATTAATAATTGCTTGTTGGAATGAAAATGTACAGGTCGAACCCTAACCAGTGCCAAAACCCTTGTCCATTAGGAGATTAGAGCAAGACAGAACTAGCATCAGGAGAAATAAAGAAGAAAAAAAATTAAGTCCGTGGCCTAAAGAAGAAAGATGATGGATTGCAAACAGGACACAACCTGCTCCCTGAAGATGTAATCCCATCATAAAACTTGATCAGATTCACTGGAGAGAAAGGTATAATGTGCATGGATGCTGTTAAGAGTCCCTGCATCTGCAGCAAAAGGCCCCAAAAGATGCTAGTTTCAGTAAAGAGGCAGCAGAGGGAGGGCATGACAGTATATATCTTCCATGATTCACTTGTCAGTCCAGCCACCCAAGTGGCACAGATGTGACATTAATTATTATACGTCTGTCGGCTCTGCTCTGGGATTTCAAAGTGCCTAAACAGCAGTCCCGAAGGCCAAACACTGACTGACTTTGACTAATGAGGAAGCTAACAGTGAGGAGAGCAGGATAACAACAGCTCTATGCGTATGGATCAATCAAAGTACTGTAAGTAGTGAGAGGAAGCAGGAAAGCTTTGCTTGTAAGGATTAGTGCTCGAGTAGTAAAGCAGCTTGGATAATCCCAGATGGGCTTCTTTAAAAATGACAAAAACCAAAGAAATCAATAAAGCTATTATAGGCCTGAGAATAAACTGAGTGCACAACCTCAGATCATGCTTTTTCAATCTCGTAATTCTATAGATCTGTCTCGAATACGAATCTCGTATGCCAAGCTTCAGCTTAAGAGTCACAGACGGACATTGTACATACTACTATGCAGATAGAGCATGAAAAGAACAGAAACATTAAATATATTCACCGGACCAAAAAACTCAACCATAACTGTGGAATGTACAGTGCCTTGCGAAAGTATTCGGCCCCCTTGAACTGTTCGACCTTCTGCCACATTTCAGGCCTCAAACATAAAGATATAAAACTGTATTTTTTGTGAAGAATAAACAACAGGTGGGACACAATCATGAAGTGGAACGAAATTTATTGGATATTTCAAACTTTTTCAACAAATAAAAAACTCAAAAATTGGGCGTGCAAAATTATTCAGCCCCTTTACTTTCAGTGCAGCAAACTCTCTCCAGAAGTTCAGTGAGGATCTCTGAATGATCCAATGTTGACCTAAATGTCTAATGGTGATAAATAGAATCCACCTGTGTGTAATCAAGTCTCAGTATAAATTCACCTGCTCTGTGATAGTCTCAGAGGTCCGTTTAAAGCACA
>JAFFST010054115.1:448758-459751 GCA_022414735.1 Noturus placidus
ACTTAAGGGGGATGAATAATTTTGCACGCCCAATTTTTCAGTTTTTTATTTGTTGAAAAAGTTTGAAAAATCCAATAAATTTCGTTCCACTTCATGATTGTGTCCCACCTGTTGTTGATTCTTCACAAAAAATTACAGTTTTATATCTTTATGTTTGAGGCCTGAAACGTGGCAAAAGGTCGAACAGTTCAAAGGGGCCGAATACTTTCGCAAGGCACTGTACTTCCTTTGCTCTCATTGGTTCTTAGTGCACATGATCAGTGATGGTATACTAATTCATGTGCAAAGTTAAGAGGTTATCGGGATGTACAAGTTTGGGAGAACACAAGCTTTTGATTGTAATCAATTAATAATATGTTAGTCACCAAATAAGACAATAACAAGTCCCGTACTCTTGAAAAGAAATTACCAGTTGGATATAATCTGTCTTATATCTTCACTCTACATAAAAAAATAATTAATTAATTAATAAAAAAAAAAACAATATTTCACCTGATCAATGGTGTCAATGGTGTCAGTTTGCATAATTTACAGTAGCCTCTTTGGCAACTTAAACAACTTAATGACAGTTGTTAAAAACATATATATTCTTTTAAAATACACACCCGCATGACTAAAATATCCCCTACTTCCAATATAGTCCCACTACCTCAAACTGGTAAATAGAAAACAGAAAAAAATAAAGAAATTAAGAAAACTGTGATTACCAAAATATTAAGAAGAGAACATAGAGATATGGAAAGCAATTCATCATAATAATAATGGGAAGGGTAGAAGTGGCTTAAAAGCACAATCTCTCGGTATAAAATGTATACTCCACTTCTTATGTATAACCATATGCCATTTATTAGCTGATGTGCCTCTATAAATTTGTGCATAATCCCAGCTGTTAATCACATTAATACAGGTAATTGGTTGAAGTGCATGAAAGATGCCCTGACTACAGAAGGAATCCTTCGTCAGGTTTTATCTGCTGCTCAAGCTAATGAGATTCCCCTCATGAGAACCTTATGTAATTATAATTATCACTACGATTGAACTTCATGAAACCTCAGCCTGACCCTGCAGTTTGGTGCAAAAACTCTTTAGCCCATAATTACAAACACATAATTAAGGCACTGAACGTCTGCGAGACATAAACTAAGGGCATCATGGGTCAGCATCAGGGAAAGTAAAATAAAAGTACTGATTGTTTATTTAAGAAAACTGGCAGTCATTAATGGAAATATGAAGGCGTTTATCCCAATGGAATTTTAGCTTTAAAAATCTTTAAATATTAAGGTTTTTAGAATGGAAAAAGACTGTGTTGTATGTAGTTTATGTTAGTTATTCAATTAAATCCACTTTTTATTGTCTCTGAATTATATATTTAGATTGTATGCTCACTGAAGCAAGCAGTACATTTAAATGAAAAAATGATTAGTTAATCAAAAGAACAAACAAAAAAAAAAAACAGAAACTCCAGCTCCAGCACCTCCTGGAAACCTGAGTTTCTGGCTTACTGATTTTCACATGGGATTCCTCTGGGTTCTCTAGTTTTCTCCCATAAACATGCTTGGAGGTATATTAGATATTCTAAATTGCCCCTAGGTGTGAAAGAGTGTACAAATGTATATGCATGATGCCTTGTGATGGACTGGAATGTACTCTATGAGTATTGAGGTCACATGCCCAGTACTTTTTGGATAGGAGTCTTCACTGTGACTAAGAGAAAGTGGTAACTGAAGATGAATAAATTAATGAATATTATGTGGTGTAATCATCAAGTTGAGTGTTGGTAGGATATGAACTCTCACTGTCCCTCCGGCTCTGACATTCTGTGACAAATTCACTTCAGTGAAAGCTGCAGTGGCTTCCTCTCCCAGGATAATCCTTTATTTTTCATCTATTGTTAATTAATTTGCAGACATTTGGTATTTTATTATTTTATTAATGAAGATTGTGCTAGTATAGTTCCCAGTAGAGGGGAAAAAAAGTATACCCCTGTTTCAACAGTGCCTTTGTTTTGCCTTCCTTTTTCAATGGCGAGACAGTGGACACTGAGCTTGTACTCCTTGTTCAAGGTCTCTCTCTGCGTGTCTGATTGAAAAGATACTCTGCCAATTCACACTCTCTGTTTAGGGTCTGATAACTCTGTAATCTGGACCGGTATTGGCTGTTTGGTTCCCAGTGATCCAGATAAGCTGCATGGGTCTATGTGATCATTTGATTTTTACTCTTTGGTCTGCTGTGAGAATACACAGGTATACATTTCAGTTTAGCAAATATAAATACACTCCAGGTTACAAATAATGTCTTATGTCAGGGGTCCTCATCAACAAATATTTCAGTGGATTGTATAAAGCACTTGAAAAATACTGTAGCAGAACAGAATGAATATATTGGAAAGAAAAAAGTCCCTGACCAGTTCAGCGAATGCAGCATTTATCTGGCCTAATTAGAGAGAAGGATCTGTTTGTTCGCAGTTTCAAGTTGAAAAGAGATGTTTCATCTCATCTCATGGTGCTAGTCAAAAAGGGCAATGTGAGGTGCAAGTGTAAAACATTTTTAATTGATGCCTTGATTACTGCCATGAACTAATCATTAATGTTGAAGCATTATTTGCATTTAGTAATGTTATATGTTTTTCCACATTTTTGTAAGCAAAAAGTTGTATGTACAGTAGCTGAACTCTCACGAACTGTAGTAGGCTTATGTGAACTAATAAGTCTGCTATTTAACTAGGAATGTTAATGACAAAAAGAAAGTCATTTATCTAAGTACCCCTCCATGACAATGAGCCACATGATAGAAAAGGATCATTACGAAGCACAAACGCATTTTCTCTACTCCTGCAGTTCCATTAACCCCGACTTCATGTATGAGTGACCAACCATGTGCTATAAAATAAAAAAAATAAACAAATAAAAAACATAATTACTAAATGCAACGTCAAATGCTTATTCATATCACATAACATGATTTATTATTTATGTATACATCTAGTGATGGACTTTTCTTTTAATCAAATGGTTCCGGGTTATATTAAAGTCCTTTAAGATTAAATGTAAAAAATGAGAAAACGAACCTTATTTCTTATTACAGGATTACTATAAAAACAATTATAAGCTGATTAAAATGGTTAGACTTTTTTCCTTTCTTTTTTGCTAATTAAAAGTTTGGCAATTATGTTGTTTCACTATTTTTGTTTCCCCTGAAACAAAACAACTTAAGCTGAAATTACTATAAAATGGTTAGAAATAGATTTAATATGCCTAATTATATTCCACTATGTCTTAATAATTGATTATAAGGATTGGATTTTCTAATTATAGCTATGAGCAGAAATAGTTGCAAAGATTTTACTAAACTTTGGTTGAAAGAAGATGAAAGGAATGTAAGTCTGGACCTGCCTTTGGGATTAGGCTGTTTAAGAGGTTGTGATACTGTGTTATTCATCAGATATTCGAGACGAGAGGTTTTGTTTCTGGGTGATGACTAGTTTTGCTAAATGAGCATTATGGGATTTGAAGAAGGAACGCAAACGTTTTGTTAGAAGGATATATGGATGTAATTGTGTACGACTTTGAAATGACAGCAGGTCCATTCCAATAGAGAATGCTGGGATATAAATGTGCAGAACAAGCATTTTGGCAGGCTTCCCAGGAGAGCCCATAGTCCCCAGAGAGGAGGAGAAGCAAAAGAAGCCAGTGTCATGGGGGTCTAAGATAATTTTTTTTTCCCTTTTGTGATTTCTCTTGAGCAATGACTGATTTTTATTTTCAAATATTACACAATTTTACGAATGTAAGGCTCAAAACATACTACACACTTTAATAGTGACAGAGATTTCATGAATTTACTTTTCATTACTTGCTTGAAGCGACAGGATTTACAGTTGGAATCAAAATTATTCGACTCCCATTGCAAATCAGGTTTATTGTCAAATTTTACAGACTTTTAGCTGCGTGCAATGAACAAATCCAACAAAAGCAATTAAAATAGTTCAACACAATGAATGATTCAGGTGGTTCCCATAAATTTAGATGAAAATTAAACTTATAATGATTTCTCCAGTTTCAAAATTATTCAACCCCATTTATAGAATCCCTCACAACAACACAAATATGCAAAACAGGTGTTGTCTCAAGCACAACTAATGCAGATAATCAAGAGCTCCATTAATTGCACCAGGTGTGCTTGAGCTGGAACACATAAAATACCCAAACTGGTTAGGGGCAGAAATATTAAATATCTGGACGGGGCAGAAAAATGAAGCTATCAACGGCTGTAACCAGATTTCTGAGAAGGCAGGTGGTTAAAAACTCTTGAGTGACTGCAAAAGACCGGCAGCAAGACATTGAGGTTTCAGTGAGCACTGCAGAAGGTTTCTATGCCAGATCTTCAAGATGTACACCGCTACTGACCCAAAAGCACAAGAAATGTTTGCTCAAAATCATATAAATAAGATACAGAAGTTTTGGGATTCAGTTCTGTGGAGCGATGAAACAAAACTGTAACTTTTTGGCATATTGGATCAGCAGTATGTCTGGAGGAAGAAGAAGGAAGAAAGAACACTCTGTACACATTTAAGTATGGTGGTGGCTCAGTGATGCTCTGGGGCTGCTTTGCATCCTCTGGCACTAGAAACCTGCAGTGTGTGGAAGGCAAGATGGATTCATTGAAGTATCGGGAAATCCTAGGAGAAAACGTCATGCCGTCTGTGAGGAAGCTGAAGCTTGGGCATCATTGGACCTTCCAAAAGGACAATGATCCCAATCATACCTCAAATACCACCAAGACTTGGTTGCAGAAGAAGTCCTGGAAGATTCTACAGGTCCATCTCAGTCACCTGACTTGAACCCCATAGAAAATCTCTGGTGGGATTTGAAGAAGGCGGTTGCAGCACACAAACCTGAAAATATTACTGAACTGGAGGACATTGCTCATGAGGAATGGTCTATGATTCCTCAGGAACGCTGCCAGAAGCTATGCATCTCATTTGCAGCAGGTCATAACAGCAGAAGGGTGCTCTACTAAGTACTAAAGATGCGTGCCATGAAGGGGTTGAATAATTTTGAAACTGGAGTCATTTTCAGTTGAATTTGTGGAAACCACTTGAAGGATTTATTGTCTTGAACTATTTAAATTGCTTTTCTTTGATTTGTTCATTGCAAACAGCTTAAAGTCTGTACATTTTGACAATAAACCTGAAGTGTAATGGGGGGTCAAATAATTTTGATTGCAGCAAGTATACTTTATACTTGAGTATTGCTGTGTACTAACACAAATTATACAAATAACGCAGCATACTTAATCTACATGCATATAATTAGAAGCAAACACGTGATGATTTATTCACATATTCACACTGCTGTCAATTAGCAGCATTTATAGGGGCATAGGACACAGACAGAGAGAGAGAGAGAGAGAGAGAGAGAGAGAGTTCTGAGTGGAAATCATAACAGAAACTTATAAGGAGATTTAAACAGGGTTTGCATGACTACCCGTTGATGCATGATTAACAGATTTGATAGACAGCTGAAGCTAATTTTTGTCACATATATGACATAAAATCGATTTTTTCAGTATTGTCTGTAACCATTTCCTCCCCTCTCTCTGAAAGCAGCTTTATATCCCGGTGTAAATATCACTCTTCAGTTGTGATATACTTTTTTAATAAAATGTTTTGTTCTTAAAAGATCGGAGAATTTGGAGTGTCTGTCAATTTCTCTTGCAGTATCTATATCTTGGGACTATCTTCAGATCTATCTTAAATTAATCATTCACAGGATGTACTCTATAAATATTCCAGCTCTATCTCTGTACATTTGCCATACACATGAATATTAACACTCAGATGTCCAAACATGATTAATTCATTAACATATAGACTATATGGCAAAAAGTTTTTGGACACCTGATCATCACACTCACATGCTTTTTGAACATCCCATTCAGACCATTCAGATTTATTCCCCCTTTGCTGTTATAATAACCTCCACTCTTCTGGGAAGGCTTTCCACTAGATTATCGAGTGTGACTTTGGAGATTTGTGCTCATTCAGCCACAAGAGCATTAAAGAGATCAGGTCCTGATTTCAGGCGAAAAGGGCTGGGCTGAAGTCAGCATTCCAGTTCATATTAAAAGTGATCAATGGGGTTGAGCTCAGGGTCCTGTGCATTCACTCAAGTTCTTTTAGCAAATCATGTCTTCATGGAGCTTGCTTTGTGCACAGGAGAATTGCCATGCTGGAATATGATTGGGCCCCTTAGATCCAGCGAAGATAATAATAATAATAATAATAATAATAATAATAATAATAATAATTATCAATTTGTATAGCGCTTTTTACAATGGTACATTGTCTCAAAGCAGCTTTACAGAAATATCATTTTTACAGTTACAAGCGACTTACTAATGAGAGCACATTCACACACCAATGGTAGCAGAGCTGCCATGCAAGGTGCTAGCTTGCCATTGGGGGCAATTTAGGGTTCAGTGTCTTGCCCAAGGACACTTCGGCATGGGATCACCCGGGCCGGGATTCGAATCCACGGTTAGTGGATTAGTGGACAACCCGCTCTACCGACTGAGCCACAGCCGCCCTAATAAATAATAAGGAATGGGTTTTTAGTTTAGGGCGTGAGAAAGCTGCCGGATATGAAGTTCATATAAAGACCATGTTTAGCTTAGTAACTACTGTACATGATCAGAGTCATGGTGGTTTTAATCAATTCAGTCTACTAATTTGATTATATTTAGGGAAATAGAATAAAATTTGTAAGAAAATATCATGGGCAGGCACAATCTAAACTAATATGTACGTAAACTGGATTAAAAACATCTCCTTTGAAACCAATTATGATCTGGAGTGATGTAGCTAAGGTTGAGGAACTGTCAGGATATTCAGAATTCATACAATTTTTTTTTCTGTCCAGCGTTTTCCAGTATTTCTGGGGACATAGTAGGTTCATTTTTAATTAACATCAACAACAACAAGAACAACATAACCTTTAGGTCATATCCAAATCTTAATACATATATGGATATATGTGTTGAGCACCAACCAAAAACAAATACAGATAGTATCATTGTGTCACACTGTCAATGCCTAGCATTTTTAAAGCACAGTATAATAAAAGTCTGTATTATAATGACTTTACAATAACCATTTAATAAGCAGCTGTTCTACAGGTGTAAAAGCTGTGTTGATGAGCGCAGAAAAGCATCTCAGAATGCACGAAACACAGGCTCAAAAAGAACAGACCATGCTGTTCTAATCTTCAACTTTCCATGCTTTTATGCATTGAGCTGCTGCCACATGATTGGCTGATTAGATAATTGCATGAATGAGCAGGGGTACAGGCATTCCAGCTGTATACATTTTAGGGACCTGCTTATATATATTGAAAAATTAAATGGAAATTAAACTTGTTTCTGTGTTACAGGTCATTTCCTAGTCATTGTCATTTAGCACTGTTTACCATAAAAGTTCTATTTTCTCTCTTTATTGTCATAGACATTAGTAACTACAGCAGAGATTGAGAGCCATATTATTTCCACTACGCTACACTAATGAAATCTCAGCAGCTAAAACGCTCTGATATTGAAAACAACAGCGAGACTCTCAGGTTGCCATAACAATAATGACCTTTGGCTGAAAAAATATCTCACCCATGTGGTGCCACCCCTTATAATTGACATCTAAACTGCAGTCATAGAGGTGCCATGACTCAGCCTGAAAATGTGAAAGCATTTGGTATCTGATTAATGTGACTGCAGATCCCAGCAGGCTGACATGCCTGAGTTGCTGCTCTGTTTGCAACACTGCTTCATTTTAATTGCTGACACTTCCAACCAAAGCACTTTTGGCATTGCTTTTTGTTCTGAACTCAGGAAGTAGTAGATATTTCAACTATGTACTGGTGTAAAACCTAGTATCTGACTTATGTGACTGGAAAACCAAAAGGCATTGATTAAAATACACCTGTAATCGGATTTTACAGACAGTAACTTATCTAAAAACTTATCTTAATTCTTTCAGAAGTAAGTCAAGTTAATCCGCGTGGTCCAAAGATTATTAAACATCTCTGCCTCAGTCAGGTTCTCAAGGACACATTCTAGCTTTTTGAACATGTTTCATTTTAGCATGTTAAAAAGAAGAAGAAGAAAGATGCATCTTTGTATACTGTAGAAGCACTTCTTTGCAAATCACTAATGTTGAGTGTTTTCAAAGTGGGATGCTCGAGTTTAGAAGCTGATATATGGGCCATAGAGAATGGAGATGCTTAAGGAGGGCATGAGCAATCAGCAAAGTAGCAGAATTGGCCTGTAACACAGAACTCTGGTGCTGGAAGAAGAAAGCAAGCACAAGGCAGGAGCCTGAAAAGACTGATGCTGGCCCATTGTTCCACCGTTGTGTGCTGCCTAACCCAAAGACAGCCCAGCCATTAGCATTGATGTGCCTATAAAGGAGCAAAATGACCACAGCCAAGAAACATTCAATTATTTTTCAGAACTGTTGAAGTATATGATGCCGCTTCAGGAAAACTAGTGTAAATGACTTGCTGGGAAAGCTGCCTAAGCCTCGGTTTGTAAAAGTTATGGTTTCTGAGATTTTCCTGTATGCAGCGTGAAGTCGTTAGTTTTTCATGCACATGGATTGCTCTGGTGTGTAGTTCACAGTTATCAATCATGCATTCATATGCAGACATAAAGCTAAGATCTGCCTGTGCTGACACATCACAACTCGCACACCATGTGAGCGATTTCAGGCAGTGACAATGATCCATTCCATTACACATGGACACTGTTAACTTGGAGGCTTTTAAGCAAATTGCTTTTCCAGACTGCTAAGCTCCCAAGAGGTTGAATATCTTAGCCAGATATTTCCAGAACATGCTCTTAAAAACTGTAGATGATTGATTACTGACAACATAGTAATAATAAGAAGAATAATGATAAAGCCTACAAATTTCTTTTATTGGGAAATCTAATCTAAACTAAACTTTGCTTTATCTAATTTGAAATCAAATTGAATCAAAAGTTATTCTATCTATCTATCTATCTATCTATCTATCTATCTATCTATCTATCTATCTATCTATCTATCTATCTATATATCTATCTATCTATCTATGCATTATTACCACAAAAGCATACTGCTGTGAGGTAAAAGTCTGGTGTGGCTGCTACTTAATAATGAGAAGCACCTTTATTTTTTTAACGACCATTGAGACCACAGTCCCTCCTTCTTGGTTTCTATTGGCTCTCACACTCACCAAGACCAAGACTCACTGATGAAAAATCAAGAGAATCAGACCCTATGTCACCGAACAGGCTACACAGCTACTAGTCCAGGCCCTTGTCATATAAAACTGGACTACTGCAATGCATTACTCTAGGGCCTCGCTGCCAGCTCCATTAAACCCCTCCAGATGATTCAGAATGCAGCAGCACGCCTCATCTTCAACCAACCCAAAAGGACCCATGTCACACCCCTCCCTCCACTGGCTTCCTGTAATCGCTCGTATCAAATTCAAGGCCTCGATTCTCATGTACAAGACCTTGTCTGTATCAGCACCCTCCTACCTCAACTCTCTCGTAAAGGCTTACGTTCCCACACACAATCTGCAATCGGTTAGCGACCGACACTTAGTAGTACCTACTAAGCATGGCCCAAGGTCCCTTTCCAGAACCTTCACACTAATTGTCCCTCAGTGGTGGAATGAACTTCCAACCTCAATCCGGACTGCAGAAGTAAGTCTCTTTGAATAAAAGAATATGCTAAATGAATAAATGAATGTAATGTAAATGCAATGCAGTATTTATCATAATATCCTTGGAGAATTTTTGGCCACTCTAACCATCCTCTTCACAGTACATTGAGACAATATAGACACACGTCATATTCCATTTCCAATTGACTGGAACGTCTTAATTATTGTCCTGATGGTAGAAATGGACATTTTCAATGCTTGTGCTATTTTCTTATAGCCACGCCCCATTTTGTGAAGCTCAACAACCTTTTGCCGCACATCACAGCTATGTTTCTTGGTCTTACCTATTATACATAACCAAGGCAATTTGGCCTATGTGTTACCTCATATTTATACCCCTGTGAAACAGGAAGTCATGTTAGAAAGATTTCCTGTTGCTAGTCACTCAGATGAACTAAAAAATATAAATGGGAATATATATATATATATATATATATATATATATTGTTCTCATACAAATACATGGGGGTGCCAATAATTGTTGCACACCTATATTCATCAAAGATATTTCTTTTGTTAAACCTGTGCTTGCAATTGTTTGATATCCAGAGTAGAGAGAGCAGAGTATTTTTCTGAATTTGTTTTAAACAAAATATTAAAAGGTTAAACAATAAAGACAATTTTTCACAGACTTCTTTGCTTATATTTACCAAGGATGCCAATATTAGTGGAGGGCACTGTAGAATATTGATATTTAAAGCATAAAAACAGCATCATCATTGTTTATTACATATTTTATAATTAATTTAGAAATCACTTTTTGCAATCTACCAAACCCTGGCAGAACTTCAATACAAACAAACCAGAGCTGTGCAGCATTTTTCATTTAGTCACCGTGTACATATACTGTACAAATACAAATCTTTTTTTAATGTTTTAAATGATTTTCTTTTTTTTTTGAGGATAGGGCAAACCACCCATTAACCTCAGTCAGGACCCACTGATTCATTTAGAGCCTTCTTGAGAAATCCTTAGTAAGCTGATTTGCCTCACTACCAATTATATTTGCAGCAGGTTTTTTTTTGCTGAACATTAAATAACCTTACTTGATTATTTTTATTCAATCTAATGTTGGAAGAGGTCTTATTGACAGAAGCTCCTCAGTGATGAATCTAGAAACTCTCTGAAAATGAATGCAAATGTTACGATTCCCCCTGTTGGCCAGCTGTGGCACTGCACCATGGCTGGATCTGGCGCCCTCTGGTGGCCGAACACTTGCAGTGACTATCCTC
>JAFFST010054115.1:497296-517221 GCA_022414735.1 Noturus placidus
TATTAAAAACCTTTGCCTCCAACTTCTCCCCTACTAGCATTTCATGATTGTTCAATTCCATTATGTTTTGCGTTCTGTATGTATCGCCTCCTGCTGATTTTTTATAATCCAATTCTTCCTACTGTTTCATGGCATTTCACTTGTTATATAAGTTGTTACAATGCTGCATCTAATACCTGACTAACCCAAATTATTGCCATTGTTTTTCTTTCTTTTCTTTGTAGTTTTAATTTTTCATCTCAAAGCATTCTGTTCATTGTTGAAAACCCCCCACAAAATAATAGAAACCCTCATATTGTAACCTCAATTTGTAATAGTTTTAATGGAAATTGTAATGGTCCCTCTGTGTCTCTACTGGTAATTTGTTGCCTTATATTGGTGGCATGTTATGTCTAATGGATATCATTAAGGACCAATAATGGTAATTGGTAACAGTTAAAATGGTTAATAGCTAAAGGTTTGTAATGGTATTTGCAGTGTAATTTCTGCAATGGTTTCTATTCGGGGGGGGGGGGGGGGGGGTCAGCAGGGTTGTCATATACCTACTTCTCTAGATAGCAAGCTATTTTGTTAGCTAAATTAAGCATCACTTTATACAGCATGCTTATGTCATGTGAGCATATTTGTACTGGATTTTATATACAGTTAGCACTTGCAACCTAGCTAGTTAGCTAAACAACAATATAGTAAACCTGCTAATCAATTGGCATTAACTGGAAAGCATTCATTGGCTGTGGAGGCTCATTTCTCACCTCTCTGGTAGCCTTTCTGGCATAGGATACTGCTGCATAGAGGACTTAAATAGCTTTTAGCATTTAAGAGGTGAAAAACCAAAGAAAAGTTTAAGCCTCTGTAAGCAATAGTGTCAGGTGACACTTAAAAGGGAAAGCCATCTGCAGGCATAGATATATGACCCAGTAGCTAAGTAATGGACTTCTGTGGGAACAGTCCCCATAGACCACCCTAATGCCTTGTTAAGAATCTGTTGATCCTATTTCGTCCCACTTTATTGCCACTAACATGACGATATTGTATTACGGACAGGAACAAATAGCCGTATGGCGACAGAATAGGATGGCTTCATATGTTATATGCTAGTCTCCATTTCCTTCAGAAGAATGGTTTTTACAGCTCACTGGGTGGGATTTATAACACACTGACTAAGCTGGGTGCATAGCTAAAGGACAGGTTTTGCACTGTGTCATCTACTCAGGTGGATATAGTGGATGAAACAATGCTTTAAATTGTAATATGATAGCTAGAAATTATAAAGCTAAGCTAAGCATCATTCAATCTCATTCCAATGAGAGATTTCTTAAGGACTATGGAAGATACTGGATACATTATCTATCATGGCATGGAAGTAAAAATATGTTAAAGTTTGGTAATCTATATTGTAATCCACACAGTTTCCTCATGCAACATTTTAGGCAGATGTCCTTTACCATGTCCCAAGTGTTGTAAAACTAATAACAAAGCAGACACTATAGTTCCATGAATATTACTGTTTTAATTAATATTACTTTAAATAGTCATTGTAATATTACATTATTATTCCTAATCACTAATTATTTGCAGTATATAGGGATTCGATTGAAATAATGTAAATTTGTGATATTCGCCATGTAAACTTGTTTGGAAAAAAGCTCAGCTTTTCCTTATCTCATCTGTCCTATTGAAGCACATGTTCGGCACGTGGATAGGTTTGATCCAGCATCAAGATCAAATGGACAGGTTTTACCCAAACTTAGAATCCATGCCAGCTCGAGTGCACGCTCTCATTAAAGTAAAAGGGACACCTACTAAATACTAAGAAACTTTGAATTTCAAATAAATATTTCAAAGTTTCTACTTTTCACTCAGGCAATACAATAATGAAATTATTGTATGTATTAAACTAGAAATGAAAGCAAATGTTTCACTAGTAAAGTGTTGTTTTTTTTTGTATACATGGGCAGTATGTGTCTAGAAAATATTTAATTGAAAGCACAATAAAGCTAGTTTCATCTTCATTTTTATTTAACAGTGTTGGTAGAACTTTTCTCTAATAATGAACTAACAGTGTATAGAATCTGTCCAATAGCAAAATCTGTGTGATTAATACACTGATCAGCCATAACATTAAAACCACCGAGAGGTGAAGTAAATAACAATGAGTACCTTGTTACAGTGGCACCTGTCAAGGGGTGGGATATATTAGGCAGCATATGAACAATCAGTTCTCAAAGTTTATTTGTGTTGGAAGCAGGAAAAAATGGGCAAGCGTGAGTGACTTTGACAAGGACCAAATTATGATGGCTAGACAACTGAGTCAGAGCATCTCCAGAACAGCAGGTCTTGTGCAGTGTCCCAGTATGCAGTGGTTAGTATCTAACAAAATTGGTTCAAGGAAGCACAACCGGTGAACTGGTGACAGGGTCATGGACACCCAGTGCTCATTGATGCACATGAGGAGAGAAGGCTAGCCTGTCTGGTCTGATCCCCAGAAGAGCTACTGTACCACAATTTGCTGAAAAAGTTAATGCTAGCTATGATAGAAAGGTATCAGAACACACAGCACATTATAGCTTGCTGTGTATGGGGGTGCACAGCTGCAAACTTGTCAGAGTGCCCTGTGCACTGCTGAATGGGTATGTGAGCATCAGAACAGAGCTTGATCATGGAGCAATGAAAGAAGGTGGCCTGTTCTGATTAATATATATTTTTTTCTTTTATATCATGAGGATGGCCGGGTGTGTGAGTGTTGCTTACCTGGAGAAGTGATGGCACCAGGATGTACTACTGTGATACTCTAGACAATGTTCTGCTGGGAAACGTTGGATCCTGGCATTCATGTGGATGTTACTTTGCCATGTACCACCTACCTAAACATTGTGGCAGACCAAGTACACCCCTTAATGGCAATGGTATTCCCTAATCGCAGTGGCTCTTTCATCAAGATAATGTGGCCTGCCTGCCACACTGCAAAAATTGTTCAGGAATGGTTTGAGGAACATGACAAAGAGACAAAGCGTTCAAGGTGTTGACTTGGCCTCCAAATTCCTCAGATTGTAATCTGATCAAGGATCTGTTGGATGTGCTGGACAAACAAATCCAATCTATGGAGGCCCCACTTCACAACTTACAGGATCTGCTTCTAACGTCTTCATGCCAGATACCACAGTTCACCTCGATGACTCATCCGTGCCTCGATGAGTCAGAGCTGTTTTGGCAGCACAAAGGGATCTACACAATATTAGGCAGGTGGTTTTAATGTTATGGCTATTTGGTGTATTTCTGCCATAGGTATTAAGATGTATAGAGATCATGCAGAGAGCATACACAGCCCTTTACCGCTCTCACAGCTAATGCTTTGCTCTGCTCCAGTTCTGAAGTTGCTTTGGTCAGGAGGAGGACAGGAACAGATACTGAAGACAATATTCGGACAGAAACAGGAATCCATCAGTGCTGCATGTCCTACACACCAACTCCCAAGGAGAAGCATCAATCTGCCCAATGGAGGCAGTCAGGATAATTAATTAGTGATTCAATGGGCTTAAATGTCATAAAATCAGGTAGGAGATAGGGTGACTTTTGTGTGTTCACTGTCTTTTCCCTTTCCCTATGCCAACATCCTCTGTCAGAGCTGACATTGATGGGGGAATTAGCAGAGTTTTTCAGGAGCTGTTTGGACAAATCTTTGCAACTAGAGCCTCGGAATGAAACCCGATGGCACACGTGTGGCCTCAAGGGACGAGCGTTTAAAATGTGTAATGAAGCCTGACATCTAGTTAGTGATTCCGAGCCGCAATCTGTGAATGTATGTGCTGACACAGAATCTGTAAACTTTAAAAATACATTTTACCACAGATTTAGCAGATATTTAGAAAAGGATGAATACTGTCAATGTGCACAGATTATATATTAAGCAAAAATAAACTTCCCTTTTTTCAGGAGATTGTATTCCAAAACTGTAAAATCCATATAAGCTTTACAGATCTTTATTGGAAAGGGTTTAAACGATGTTTTTCATGCTTGTTCAATGAACCATAAACAATTATTGCACATGCACCTGTTTAACAGTCCTCAAAACACAAACAGTTTACAGGTGCTAGGCAATTAAGGTCACAGTTACAATAACTTAGGACACTAAAGAGACCTTTTCTACTGACTCTGAAAAACACCAGAAGAAAGATACCTAGGGCTCATCTGTGTGAACATGCCATAGGCCTTCTGTAGGGAGACATGAGGACTGCAGATGTGGCCAGAGCAATACACTGAAATGTCTGTAATGTAAGAGGCATAAGACAATGCTACAGGGAGACAGGAAGGACAGCTGATCGTCCTTGCAGTGGAAAATTACATGTAACCATGTGTCCCCCTAGACGTGATGGAGAGAGAACTTGCACATGCCTTGGTGGAAGAGTGGAGTAAGATCTCACAGCAAGAACTGACCAATGTGGTGCAGTCCATGAGGATGAGATGCACTGAAGTACTTAAAGCAGCTGGAGGCCACCAGATACTGACTGTTCCTTTTAATATTGACCTCACCATGTTCAGGGACTCATTATTCCATTTCTGTCCGTCATGTCTGTGAAACGTGTTCAGTTTATGTCTCAGTTGCTGAATGTTATGTTCATACAAATATTAACACATGTTAAGACATTTGCTGGAAATAAAAGCAGGTGAATTTGAGAGGGCATTTCTTTTTTTGCTGAGTATATATGATACCAGGCAAAAGTTTGGACAATCAAGATTGAACATGTATCATTCATTAAATAAAAAAAAATAAATAAATAAATAAAATAATAATAATAATATATATATATATATATATATATATATATATATATATATATATATATATATATATATGCATGTATAAGTATGTATGTATTACTGCGTAACTGCATAATTCAATATGTCTAACTTCATACTGTGAATGTCTTTATTATTATTCTATAATACTAGTAAATACTAAAAATGAAGAGGAGAATTCTATGAGCAAGAATATTTTACAGAAAAAATTATACTACACGTATTTTGCATTTTTATTGTGATATAGAAAACAGCATATTTAACCCATTCCATAATGGTTGAAATTAATTAAATCAATAAGTGCACAGTTGAAAATAATCTGTCTGGAATATCAAGCGTTAAGTGGCAGTAATTGCTATGAGACAGACACACTGGTGCAGCAGACAGGTACGGAAATATATGTTAATAACATGGGGCTTGATTTCCCCTCATTTGCACTTCCAGCCTGAAACCATTGAACTGAATTATTAGTGGATTTTCACCATCCTTCATCACCAAGCACCAAAAGCAAGAATTATTGGCCTTCCAATCCTAAATGATCACTGCTATTAGTATGTTGAGCATAATTGCATGTGAGTGTGGTGCGGGCATATGACAGGTCGAAATGCTCCTTAAGCTTTTAAACATCAGTCATCATTAACCCCAGGAGTCGGAGCACAAGGCTGCATCTGACCTTATCACATCTGGCTCTCGGTGAGAAACAGGCAGCGGGGGTGTCGCCTGCATTCTGACCGCTGTCTCTGGGGTTTTAAAATGAATTGGTCACATCCATCTAGATGACTGAACACACAAACAGGCACTGGACAGCATCATCAAACAAGCAAGGTACCAGATATAACCAAAAAACAATTAATGGATCTGTGGACTAAATTGTTGCATTTATATTTCTTGGATAATTTTCACTCATATATCACTTATCAAGTTAAACAGACTCCAATTACAAATATGTCACGGCACCACTGATAACTGTTTCTGAGCTGGGTTTCCAGCTGTGCTATTAACCACACACTCATCCAGAAGTCATAAAGGTACTAACTCTGTAGTGAGCAAAAATTTAGACCATATAGATATTATCATATAGTGCATGACATTTGGGTTAAAACATTGCATTTTATAAACAGCAACGACTGAATTTAGCAAAGATATTTTGTCTGTAACATCTTGTTTATATATATATTATGCTTTAGGTCCTCAAAAAAGAATTGAATAAATAAATAAATAAATAAATAAATAAAAATAGCTGAGTGGTTAGCACGTTCACCTCACACCTCCAGGGTCCGGGGTTCGAGTCCCGCCAGGGCCATGTGTGTGCGGAGTTTGCATGTTCTCCCCGTGTGTCGGGGGTTTCCTCCGGGTACTCCGGTTTCCTCCTCTAGTCCAAAGACATGCATGTTAGGCTGATTGGCGTGTCTAAAGTGTCCGTAGTGTGTGAGTGTGTACGTGATTGTGCCCTGCGATGGACTGGCACCCTGTCCAGGGTGTACCCCGCCTTGTGCCCGATGCTCCCTGGGATAGGCTCCAGGTTCCCTCGTGACCCTGAAAAGGAGTAAGCGGTTGAAGATGGATGGATGGATGGAAATAAATAAACAAATACCCGAATTTTAATTCGCAGCACAAATTAATTTTTAATTAATATGCACATTCCTGGCTCATTAGGAAAATATACCATTATTTTTTATTTATTGGAGCCATTATTGGAGTATTTTCTACCCTCAAAACCCAGTTACAGTATGTAGATGAAATGTTTTGTGTCATATATTTAATATTAACAGCACTTTCCATAATTGCATTTTCCAAAATTGTACAGGGATTCAAGCTAACATTAAGTCTAATTGTTTATAAGCACTATAAGTTATAATTTAGCCCATGCTATTCAACTTAGCAGTCAATTAGTCTAATAATAATATCTACACTCACTGACCACTTTATTAGGAATACCTGTACACCTGTTTATTTATGCAGTTATCCTGTAACTCTGGTAAATAAATAACTCTTACAACTGTGCTGTGCAGAGAAGTATCTCAAACATCAAACCTTGAGGTGAATGGGTAACAACAGCAGAAGATCACCTCAGGATCCAATTCTGTCAGTCAAAAACAGGAATCTGAGGCTATAGTGGGCACAGGCTCACCAATACTGGACAGTTCATTTTTTACAGCCGATTTAATAATTGCATGAATGAGCAGGCATGCACATAAAAGTTCGTAATAAAGTGGAACACTCTACCTAGGTCAGATAGAAAAGTGCCGTACTACGACTAAATGAATTCCACTCCTTCAGGATTGATTATTTTGACGATTATTCTTATTGTCTTTTGTGTCTCGTCTTTGATTGTCACATATACACTGAACCATTTCCTGCGATTTCTTGTTTGACAAAAAAAGGCAAGTTCCTCTACGTCTGTATGGTTATTTTTTCAAAACAGACAAACGTTCCAATTAACACAGTTGTTAACAATACATCTACTGTCACTCAGTCACTTACTCACTTTACACCCTACTTTAAGCACAGTGCAGTGCTGTGTTTTGTTTATACTATGCCTATCATTGATTAAATTGCATATTGTATTTTGTATATTGCATAGAATTCTAATTGTACTTATTTTATTCAAATTTAATCACATGTTTAAATAAAGTTGATAGGTGTTGCTTGTATGTGGTGGGTGTTTTGCATATCCTTATGCATATATAAATCATATCAATATGCTGTGTTAGAAATTTGCATATGTCTTGACATATTGCACAAATGATAAATAATCATGACTCAACTTTCAGTCATTTACCCAAAAGACTCTAAACTGCTGGCTTGTCTTTATCATTGAAATCTTACTACTTTTGTCTTGCAACTTTTGAGGCTATTTATCTATTTACTTTAAATTATCATTTTAATTATTTAAATTGTATTACTTTTTTCCCTTTGAATTATATTGCAATATTATGTTTATTCTACATGCTTAATTTCTTGAAATGTGACCATTTTTTTTTTATTTTATTTTATTTACATACTTTTTTAACAGCCACTGAACCACTATTGTGCTTATGTCTATACTTCAAACTGAAACAAATGGCTTCAGGCAGAAATAAAACAGACCCATTAAGGTAATTAATCTGATTCATTTGCAACGCTCAAATAATCTAGCCTTTCAAGTTAGTTCATGCTTCTAGTTCACTGTGATCATGCTGATATTCTTTGGTGTAACTTATCATTTACTTCTTCATTCCAAAGTGATGGATCAAAGTCACTTCCAGACTCTTTGTGGCTAGTTTTTTCTTTTTCTTAGCTTCTAGGAATATTTTCAGAGCAGCTTAATGAAATGTGTGTACGAGAGAGAGAGAGAGAGAGAGAGAGAGAGAGAGTGTGTAAAGACAAAAGAGCAAAGGGAAAATCCCAGATGGCTCAACAGACGGTTTTGTGTACTGCAGACAAAACAAGAGCACGGATGTGTCTTGGAGGAGTATACATTGAAAGCCATGCGGATGCTGGACTTCCAGAGTAAAAAAAGGGAAAAGGGGTGATTCTCATGGGTTTATGGGAAATGATATGAACACATACATCATCTGGTATTGGAAACTATGGCCTAGATGAATATGTATCATCAGACAGGTTCTGTTTGTTAGTCTGGTCTCTACAACGTCAAAAGTGTGTACAAAATGTACAGATGCCATATTTCAAAGCGTACCTCAATTCTCAAAGGATTCAGTAAAGAAAATAAATAGGTTATGTCTAGTTGACACTGGGCTGTATTGCTTTTCTCACTTTCATGCTGTTGTTTTGTGGACATTACATTATGGACACTGTACTAGTAATTGCAGACATGGCTCACACACTACACCATCTCTGACATGGTGAGGACAGTCAAAGTGTGCCTGATCGCAGTAACCACCATGTCAGGGCAGAGTCTGATGTCATGGTTGTTTTAATGCTATTTCATATGGAAACAAGAAAAAGGAGAAATAAATGTAGAAAAATGTTTTGGAAGGATAGATTGAGGAAACATGACTGGGGGTCCAATCAAAATATCCGGTGGGAATATTTTACAATCATGCTTGTCAATAAAGTATAATATTTGTATCATAATTCATTACTGCAGACTTTCTGTTGTATGTACCTATATGTTCATATCACTTCTGCACAGCCGTCCACAAGGACATAGCGCTAGTGTTCCTGTAGCTTAGTACAATCCTGTAGACATGTACTGTTTGTTTGTTGCAGAGGCCACATCTGCATTTTTGTGAGACCCCAAAGGGCAGTAATCTAATGGTATTATTATTTTTAATAATAATTATTATTTTTTAATATATTTTGTTGATTAACACAAATAACCCCTCCATCCATCCATTTTTCATACCGCTTGTCCTACACAGGGGAACCTGGAGCCTATCACGAAGGAGCTCCGGGCACAAGGAGGGGGGCATCCTGGATGGTGTGCCAACCCACAATCGCACATTCACACACTACAGACAATTTGGAAATACCAATCAGCATACAATGCATGTCTTTGGACTGGGGGAGGAAACTAGATTAACCAACTAGGATTGTGCATTTTCACTTTTCCATTTGAAAGCTATTAGGCAGATAAATAGCTGCACTATAAGCATAGAGATATCACCGAGGTAAGAGCCAGTAAAGTAGCCTTCCAGTAGGTTTACTGCAATTTGAGGAAAAGTAAAGTAGATCAGGTTTTATAAGATAAAGTGTACTTTTGCTCTATTATTAACATGCTACTTTAAAGATTTTCTGTGGAGCTGTTATATAAATATTTATGAAAATAATATTAATATGGCAAAATTGTTTAATGGTAGATTGAATACTAAGAAAGGATCACAAAACAATCATGATTTCATTTTGTGTACAGGTGCATCTAAAAAAATGGAATTTCAAGGAAAAGGAGAATTTTTCTGCAATTTAATTCAAAAAGAGGAACGTTCATATATTCTAGATTCATGACACATAAAGTGAAATATTTTAAGTTTGTTTGTTTGTTTTAATATTGATGATTATGGCTTACAGCTCATGGAAATCAAAAATCCAGTATCTCAAAATATTAGAATAAAGAATTTATAATACATGATGTCAACCTTCTGAAAATTATGTTAATTTATGCACTCGATACTCTGTCAAGTCTTTAATCCTTTTCTACGAATTACTGCATCAATGCGGCGTGGCATGGAGGCAATCAGCCTGTGGCACTGCTGAGGTGTTGCTTTGATAGCAGCCTTCAGTTCGTCTGTATTGTTGGGTCTGGTGTCTCTCATAGATTCTCTATGGGGTTCCGATCAGGAGAGCTGGCTGGCCAATCAGGCACAGTAATACCACGGTCAGCAAACCAGTTACTAGTAATTTTGGCTCTGTGGGAGGTGTCAAGTCCTGCTGGAAAAGGAAATCAGCATCTCCATAAAGCTCGTCAGCAGATGGAAGCATGAAGTTCTCTAAAATCTCCTGATAGATGCCGCATTGACTCTCGACTTGACTCGACACACTCGACACAGTGGACCAACACCAACAGATGACATGGCACCCCAAATCATCACTGACTGTGGAAACTTCACACTGGACTTCAAGCAACTTGAATTCTGTTCCTATCCACTCCTCCAGACTCTGGCACCTTGATTTCCAAATGCAACGTTTACTTTCATCTTCCCCATGATTCTGGTTATGTGTACTGAAACAGACTGAGAGATTAAAGCCTCGGGAAACCTTTGCAGGTGTTTTGAGTTAATTAGCTGATTAGAGCTCTTATCAGGTCGATATTGCTGTATTATAAATTCTTTATTCTAATATTTTGAATTACTGAATTGTTTTATTTTATTTAATTGTTTTATTGTTTTATTATGAGATATAAGCCATAATCATCAAGATTAAAACAAAATAGGCTTGGAATAATTAACTTTATCTGTAATGAATCTAGAATTCATGAAAGTTCCACTTTTTGAATTAAATTATTGAAAAAAAATGAACTTTTCCACGATATTCTAATTTTTTGAGATACACCTGTATATGTCCTCATCACACTGAAGGTACATCAGACTGTTTACATTACTTAACACATCCAAGGTGTTGCTGAATTGTTTTAGGTGAGTGTGACTTACATCAAATGCATCAATACTTTTGCACTGATTTTAAATAGCCTTTCAGCACTGTGAGGTGTGAGCTCTTGCATGCTGTACAGTGGCAGTTGCTACACTACGGTGCGAGTTCAAGATATTGTGAAAATGTAGCGTAGTAGATACTGTGGTTCATTTCAAGATTTATTTTCCATTTCAGGTGAACCAAATGAAACAAGGCAATGCGGCATATTCAGCCCACAGGTGATTTAATTAGTGTACTGGGGAAAAAGTTTTTAAAATTGATTGAGGGTTGGGGGGGTAGTGGGAGTGGGTTTTAAGGGAGTGTGTTCGTGATGGAGCTGGCTGTATAGTGCAAAGACATGTAGCTATTTTTATACTTGACATTTCTAGGAATCATGATATTTTCTTGCCTTTATTTTTGCTCTTCCTAAAAAAGCATTTAGGTATAGCATACCAAATACTTTCTTATAAAAGCAATACAATAGTTTCAATAGTTACAATAGTGTCCTATCAGACTCTCAGTGGCTGGTTCTCAATGCTGTTCTTGCTATTTGTCTTGGAGGGGCTCAGACTGCAAGATTCATTGACCCCCAAAATTAATCTGTGACAGGAAAACTGGGACTAAAATCATGTAGGATGCATTCAGCATTACTCTTAACTTACAACAAGCATGTCAGAACCAGAGCCTAATTACAGGCTTTTTTTAGAGGCTGTTCCACATTTCAGTGCTACATAAATATACGGTGTATCTACTATACGAAGACTTTTGTAAGCAGTGGATCAGTCTAAAATCCCATTCTAAGCACTTACTTTCAAAGTCACATACTTTTTCAAAGAGAGAAGTGTTCGAGTGTTGATTTCTTCTTAATTAAAAGAGCATGCTGCAAAACATGGTATGATCCCATGCTTCTGTCGGGAGCAGTTAACTCATCGGACAGGCAGGATGACATTCTGTGAACTTGTCGATTTGGTAAGCAAATCCCAAGCTTGTTTCCATACTAATTGAACAGTGGTGAATAAAAAATTAATTAAGCTCTCATTCTCCTTTAAAGTGTGCACTTAAGGTCTGAGAATCTGATCTCCAGATCTCCTTCTACTCAGTGTGGCTAAGTGCATTCCTGAAAGGTCAAGCTATGTCACAAGATCACCAAACGATTTGTAGTCAATGCAGAATCCAATAATGGACCTAAAAACAGAGGGGTTTGATTTTCCCTTTTTTCAGCTCTAGATTTTTTTTTAATTGCATGATAAAATGACTTAAAATTCTGAAAGGAAAATGAATTAATAGAATGATTATTAATTACCTTTGACGTGCGGAATCGAGGTTTATCATTAATCCTTTTCGTCATGGTACTGTGGATCAAATTAATGAGAAGAAAGTAAAGGTGGTTCAATAATATGGTATGCGCTTGTTTGCATTTCTCCTTGCCTTTAGATTATTAAATGAACAATGTCTCAACAATGTTTCCTTGCATTAACAATTCACCCTGTCAGAGAACCCAATAATGAAACATGCATCCACTTGAAATGATTTCACAATTCCAAATATACAAAATACTATTTGCATTTAATCGTCATTGGAAGAAAAAGAAATAAGGCTAGCATTTTTTTATTTTATTTGGATTGTCTGCAATCTACAAAGCATCTATAGAATCTCATGAAACAGCCTGTCAGCTTATCTTTCTACAACATGTCATAAAATGCAGCAATATAGTACAAATGGTGTCGAAGTAAATGATTTCACTTTATCCAAATATTATATACGTATAAATATATTTGAGTATATTGAGTGTGTATAGTTTATTCTTCAGGACCATGGTGTGACAAAAAAAATGCAGTTGAATGGTACATAGGACTACATACTATAATGCCCCATTTTCTCCAGATTTGATCATCTGAAAATTCCCACCCACTAGCTAGTTCTCTCCAACACACGACAGCTACCAACCGGGGAGGATAAAGGCTAGCAAGTACTTCCTCCAAAACAAGACAGCTACCGCATCTTTTCTGCTTCACAGCTTTTCTGCTTCACATGCTGCTTCACAGCTGAACACACTCAGAGGAAAGCACTAACCTCTTCCACGTACATGATTAGGCGGCATTGCTCTGATTGACAGTGGAGACATCCCTCCCACCCAGAGCGCACAGTCAGTTTTGCTTTCTTGGGTTTCCAACCACAGATGGCTGGATCACTGGGATTCAGACCTGCGATCTGCCGGCTTTTCTGTTACTCCACTCAGGAGCCGTTAGTTCATTGTTTGTAGTTTCTAAAGCATTATCATCATCCGTAGGTAATTTGCATCAACTTTTTTTAAAGGTTTATTTTTAAAACATTTTGCTTGGTGATATCAGCTAAACTGAGATTCTGATGAACATTGCAACATTTAGACGGCAATTCTATGCAACTCTGAAGACTTATCAAAGACAACACCTTTTATTTATGCATAAATGGCTAACTTGTCAGAAAGGAAATAGGTACGTAGCAGTCTGTACACTGACTGTTGTTCCTTGGTACTATTACTTAATAATTATACAGGATGTCCGAAGTCTCCATACATAGGGGAAATAATTTTTTTTTTAGCAAAAATGTAACATTATTTGCAAACCATCATCTACATTAATGCCATGTCTTTGTAAACACACTTTGTAAACACACAAGTCATCTATATATAATTATGCCTTTGATAAAAGTAGATAGTATATAGATAGTAGATAGATATATAGTATCTCACAAAAGTGAGTACACCCCTCACATATTTGTAAATATGTGATGATATCTTTTCATGTGACAACACTGAAGAAATTACACTTTGCTACAATGTAAAGTAGTGAGTGTACAGCTTGTGTAACAGTGTAAATTTACTGTCCCCTCAAAACAACTCAACACACAGACATTAATGTCTAAACCACTGGCAACAAATAAATATAATAAATAAATGTAATTTAAAAAATGTATATATATATATATATATATATATATATATATATATATATATATATATATATATATATATGAACAATTTTGGAAGATATATTGGTAAAAAAGCGTTAATTTCCCCTATTTATGCAGACTTTTGGAACACCCTTAACCTTTACACTGGATGCTAGGTAGCATGCAATATGCTATTATCTGGTTAAGTTCTTGCAAGAACATGGGATAAACATATCAATGGCTTCATATGTTTGTTACAATAACATCCACCAGAACGCTAACATTATCCTTTTTGTTACGATTCCTTAAAGCTCGAACGAACAGTCTGGACTGCGTGGGGCAGACGAAAGACAGAACACGGAAGGAAATCAAGGTCAGATAATCAGGCAAACAGGTTATACTGGGCATAGGCAGAATCGTAGTCAATAAACAAGTGAATATCTAAACCAGGTTAACGGGTACGAAAACTACGGCTTGGTATATGACAGAGACGAGGCTGCTAAGCGTTCCCTTTGCAAGAAGCTGAAGTTAACGAGGCCCTTTTATAACTTTTTATACAGCAAAGGTGTTCATACGCAATACTCCGGCGCACTCGAGCGTGGGCATTGCTGGGAAGTGTAGTCCTCATCCGCCATGGTTGTAGGTGGCACTATATGCTGAGAACTGCAGCCGCGAGTTCGCCATGGTGTAACACTTTTAATGTTATAAATATATAATGTGTTGCAACTGAAATGGAACTACTTACCTAATGTCCCCTTACAAAATGTGTTCTGTATTTTCAACATAGAAAATGCTGTTTTGTATTGCTGCTTTCTGTTATTCATATGTATGGACTATATTGTATTATCTGCTAAATACTATCATATTTTTGCTAATGCCCAGTAGAACTGGTGATCTATTTCTTAGTGTCTATTACTTTGAAAATCTGAGAAAATTGTATTAAATCACTGACCCTATCATTTATGTTCCAACATCAGTGTATACACCAGAATTCATTTGCTGCCGTTCCGGTGCAGTGGCTTTGGAAAGCCGAGCTCGTTCCTGACATGGAGAATCAGTGCTGAGCATGAAAATACTGCCGGCATGAAAATTCATGGGCTTTACAGTTCATGACCCCTGACTGGTCACTGTTAAACAATGGGAAGGTTTGCTTCAGATGGTGGCTAGTTATCCAGTCTGCCTGTTTTAGAGTATAATGTTTTTGTTACGCATAAACAATCTGAGATACAGATAGGACCTGGTACTTTATTTTACAGGTATCCAGGAAATACAAGTAATTATCATGGATAAATACTGTCATGGATTATTTTCCT
Source organism: Noturus placidus (assembly GCA_022414735.1). Lineage (NCBI taxonomy): Eukaryota > Metazoa > Chordata > Actinopteri > Siluriformes > Ictaluridae > Noturus > Noturus placidus. The sequence goes on from JAFFST010054115.1 coordinate 512,407, forward strand.
ATAACACCATAACCCATTGTGTTTGATTTCTTACAATGCATTGCATTATTATACAATTTCCCGCACAATAACTGTTCTTGATAATGCCATTGTATATATACATCTCTGTTTCAAGTGTTGCTGTATTCTTCTGTGTTTTTTTTAAACATATTAGTTAGAAGGTACTTTGTGTTTTGCTAACAATTCAGATTTCCTGTCAAATTTACCCATTATTATCTTTGTCACATGATTTATCTATGCACTTTATTATCAAAATGTGCATGAAATGGATCAGAAATGTACTTTTTTCTAATTATGGTCTCTATATCTAATGAAATCCTTGCGATTGTTAGAGTCCTGGAAAAATAAATGGCACCATTTTTACTATAGTAAACAGTAGTCTCAGCAGTAGTTGACCATTTGTGTGCTCCAAGTGCCGGAGGCTCTGTAGACATCCCACCTATTCATGGCTGCCTCCAAATAAATAGCATGACCTTCATCATGTTTGGTTTCTCTCAGTGTGACTGATGAGCTTGATGAACTTGCCATTGACTTTCAACATTTTTTGCACATTATTCAAGCAAGTCAGTACAGTGTATACTAATCCTTCAATCTAATCGTGAGGATACTATGAAGGACAACGGTGCCGTTAATCATTTTGTGATTTTGGCTTTGCATATGTTCTCTGCGGTCTAAATATGCTCTGAATTATGTTTTAGCTCCTCAATGGTATAATGAGCTCCCTCCTGTAAGATCTTCCTTTTCGGAGAGTATCAAAGATTACACTTTATTTTTCTCCGTCTGTTCATTGTCTGACTTTTGTATTAGTAATGTGAAGGCTAGCCACAAATGCATAAACTCAGTTTTTTCTTTACTAGGGCAAATCTGAATATCATAGTCTAAGATCATAATATGGGTCAAAACACAGGCAGATTATATTAAATCATAAATTCACAATTCATAAAACAAAAAACAAATGAGGGTCAAAACCAGGAAGTCGCAGAACTAGGAAACAGAACACTGTGTGCACAGTAAGACTTCAAAATAAAGGACAGAAACAAGACTGTATAATTAGATCATTTTTAGCAATGTTTTAGCATAGAACAGGTGAACACGTTAGGTTAATCAAGCAACGACATCACAGGAGTGAGACAGGACTAGACAAAGCAAACAAATAGTGTGACACCATGTGACAGTATTGCTGCTGGGTTTTCTGAGCTTATTTGTATTGTTGTTGATGCACTGATGTTTAAAATTCTTCTAGTAGCATTAATCTCTGGTTAAGCAAAGAAGGTGACTTGCTGCTATTGCTGCTATACAAAGGAATCTCTATCAGGGTTTGACTAAGGTATTTTAATTTTAATTAGCATGAGGATATGTTTTTCATGGAGACAGCAAAGCAATTCTGTAAGTCTTTCTGGATAAGAACATCTGCCAAATGCCATAAATGTAAGTCTGCATATTGACTAGATGTAAATCTTCTGTTTGATTATATTTATTCTGAATACAATTCCCTATATATGACCATTATATGAGCACTTTCAAATAAATTTTTAATAAAACTCCATCATATACAGATGTCTCACTTTAGCATCGGTTTATTACAGTATGTAATCAGCTAGGCAAGGCTTGCACATTCACAGAGTAGTTTAAATGACTGTTAAACAAATGTGCTAAACTGATCAAGTAGCAGGTACAATCTACACTAATTTGGGAAGTGTTCACAGAAAATCCAACTGTCTGTGTGTGTGTGTGTGTGTGTGTGTGTGTGTGTGTGTGTGTGTGTGTGTGTGTGTGTGTGTGTGAGGTGGGGGAAATGGAAGAGGAGCCGGATGGTTTGCCTGCATTCAAGCGCCTCTCTGCTCTGAATAACGAGGTGTCAGGCCTTTACTTTACCGAGGGCCTCGGCTTCACGCCTCATCCATTCGTGTCACAACGTCAAGCCATCAGGGCAGACAAAGCAGAGCCTTCGCTGATTAATATCCTTCGAAGAAGCCGTCTAAAATGGGGGGTGGGGGGGTTGGGTCACAAAACAGCCCCTCTGGGTCTAGATGAGTATACAATTGAGAATAATGACTGCAACTGTTTTGGAGGAAATCATGGCCTCTTCGTTTTCATGGAAGAGGGTGGTTTGCCGTTTTGATGTTCCTCCCCCATTCCTGCACCTCTTTCCACCCCCATTCCAATTCCCCTTCAACCCCCAAACTGTTTCCTTCAGTACCTTGTTTTGCCAGCTGCTGGCACGTCCTGGCAAAAAAAGTCATTAGCAAGGAGGTCCATCGGTTAAGATTTATGACAGCGGCGTATAATGAGAATCACTACAGGCGCTGTCTGGAGAATGTGATTGGGTAACCTTTTTGTAATGGCTGTTTGGATGCTTAGTACTTCTAGATTGACGGCGAGGGGCCTAGATAGGGAGCATGGATTTATGACGGGAAATCGGCCAAATGGGAATTCAGAATTGGCTGGCTGTGATGGCGAAACATAAAATGAGAAGAGGAAGGATGAGGAGAGAGGACAGGTGAAAAAGTGTCTCACTCATAGTGTCAAATGAACACTATGACATTTCAACAGTCCCAATTCTCCTGCTCCAATCACCTTATTCCGAAAGTGGCCAAACGTGATTTACAGATAAACCTAGCCTTCCACAAATTCGCTTGACATTTTCAGGGTTATTCAACTAATGCATCATGGTCTATGTCAACATTTTTCTGTCCCTCAGTTAATCTAACATGTGTCTGGGTGTAATTATCTTACTATTGATGAATTTCACCAGGAAAGTCTCTCATGGACAGACGTCCAGCTGACGTCAGCTTTTCAGGAGTGCTGAGAGAAGCACCTCTTATTTATCAGCAAGACTGAGAACTTGGCAATGCACATGGATGAATTAATTGAGGAACAAATTTCAATAACACTTCTATAGTTTTACAATTCTTGATGTAGAATTCATACTTTCAGCATCTTGAGCACTGCAATTTATCAGACAAAATATATGCACCCACACTGTAGTGCTTTTTATCTGCAATCTCAATAAATCAGCGCATGTGTATTGACTACACTTTCACTATTTAATGAAATTATTCAATGAAATCTAATTACATTTTATTTGAATATACTTTAAACAATAGATATTGTCATAAAGAAGTATTTTGTATATCCACATTCAAGTACAAGTATCGCACTCGCACATGGGCTCTGTGAGTGTGCCTCTGTCTCTGTGTGTACGTGTTATGCATGTGGGAGGAGACAGACCTCCTCAGCCCCAGAGAAGACTTCAGGGCCCATCTCTATTAGCTTATTTTGATGTTTTTATCCTTCCGTGATTGGGAGCCATTCTTGACAACCAAAACAGACAGGCTTTGCGAAGGCATCGAGTGCTCTTTTGGGTCCTCTCCAAGGAGCACGCTTCAATAAAACATTATACCTCGGCCCCCTCTGACTGGCTGCAGTTCTGTCTGCTTCCCGTTTACACTCATGTGCACATTGGCCCTGCTGCTCACTCGAGCTCTAAGTGAAGGTTCGCACGCAAACATGGCTCCCACTGAAGTTACCTCAGGCGAAAGCAGCTCCATCAGTGGCAAAATTAAACATCACGCTGCGTCCCTGGCGATTAAGGCCATATCTGATTCGAGTGGGGTGCATGTTTTTTTAATGAGGTGCGATTGTCCTTTTCTAGCTCGGCTCCCTCGGTAGGGTGGGCCTGTCACATCTGCCGAAGGAGAATGGAGCTCGATGGATTTGTTGGTATAGCTCTAGATTTCTGTTGGTGAAGCAGGGCAATGAAAACAAACTATGGACGAGACATAGCACGAGAGAGAGAGAGAGAGAGAGAGAGAGAGAGAGATGGCTCCCTCCTGCAGGGCTGGGTAATGTTTTATTAACCCACAGTACATCTGAAACCAGAAGGGGGTAAAGAATTAAAAAGAAATTCCTCTACTCTTCCCCTCACCAGTGCTGCACGCCTAATGCAACTAATGATAAATAGTGAACTGGGAAATTGTAAGTATTACATATCAGTTCACATTAATCAAATTCAGTTTTGTCATCTCAGCCAGTTCCATCTAAATGTTTTTTTTTTTTTTTTCTCAGAATTTTATAATTATTACAAATATATTTAATTCAGAATTTCTTATTTCATCGAACATCAAATGGCAAATATGCATTTATTGTTATTCTTATAATCAAAACACCCATTTGCCAACAGGCTAACAGATATAAACATATGAGCTCAGAGCTTAGAATAAATTAATTTTGGATGAAAATGCTCAGAATTTTCTTGATATTTGGTTCCAGGGCCCTCAAATGTCTGTGTAAGTTTATAGCGGAATTTATATTCTATGTTCTTCTTCTTCACTCACTGTGTGCGTGTGCATGTGTAAGTGTGTGTGCGTGTGTGTGTGTGTGTGTATGTGTGTGTATGTGTGTGTGTGTGCATGTGTAAGTGTGCGTATGTGTGTGCGAGTAGCTACCTAGATAGATAGATAAATCGATAGATATTGAGATAGATAGATCAATAGATAGATATTGAGATAGACAGATCAATAGATAGATAGCAAGATTGATAGATAAATAGATAGATAGTGAGATAGATAGATATATCTACATAGATAAGTAAATATCTTGTGTAGCTTCTGAAGAGTTGTACTAAATGAGAATGAAAATGAATGAAAGATCTTTAAACAAAATAATAACAATTTACATCGATCATCCTGTTCAAAAGTTTACACCCCCCTGGCTCTTACATTTATTACATTTACATTTATTCATTTAGCAGACGCTTTTATCCAAAGCGACTTACAAATGAGACACACTCACACACCAATGGTAGCAGAGCTG
>JAFFST010054115.1:524664-545515 GCA_022414735.1 Noturus placidus
AATGCCAACAACATTCTCTAATCTATCAAGGAGAATAGTATGATCTATAGTATCAAAAGCTGCACTCAGATCGAGTAGCGCAAGTAACGAGACACAACCCTGATCAGAGGCCAGTAGAAGGTCATTTACTACTTTAACTAAAGCTGTCTCTGTGCTATGATGAGGTCTAAATCCTGACTGATACATTAAATGAATATTGTTCCTATGTAAGTACGAGCATAACTGCTTTGCTACAACTTTCTCTAAGATCTTAGAGATGAAAGGAAGATTTGATATCGGTCTATAGTTGGACAGTTGAGCGGGGTCAAGGTCCGGTTTTTTAATCAGCGGTTTAACAACTGCTAATTTAAATGATTTAGGTACATAGCCAGTACTAAGGGAAGAGTAAACCACTGACTATTAGTGAGGATTATTGAAATCCATCCGTCCAACTTCAACAGCTTACTCCTATTCAGGGTCACGGGGAACCTGGAGACTATCCCAGGAGGCATCGGGCACAAGGCGGGGTACACCCTGGACAGAGTGCCAGTCCATCGCAAGGCACAATCACATACACACTCACACACATTCATACACTACGGATATACTGTATGTTTGCGATATGTATCAGGTACAGTGTTCCTCTGAATCATATTACTCTCTCCCCTGCTGAAGTTACATTTAACAGGGTTTATGTTTAACTCACTTCTTTCTAATCTTTATGATAGCTTTATTATTGTCTGGATGATATACAAGAACCATTCTGATTTCCTAAAGAACCATTCAGTCCCCGAACCTTGCAATTAGAGTTTTTTTTTTTTTTTTACACAATAAATGGAATGATCATCTTCAGCAAAGATCACAAAGGATACAGTAATTGATATTTTATTTTATATCAAAAAATGCTTTAGTTTTTACTTTTTTTCTGCTAGGAATTGCCATTTTAACCATTTTAAGGTGAAACAAGCTGAAATTAAGAGCTACTAAATTTACAAATACTGTAAAGCCAGTCTAGCTTTGCCATCACAGACAAAATCACACATTGTAATATAATTCTTTGGTCATGTGTTGAGATTGTGATATTAGAACTGGTGGCTAATGGTGGCTTAGTGTTTAGCATAGCTGCCTCACACCTCCAGGGGTGGGGGTTTCAATTCTTTCTCCACCTTGTGTGTGAGGAGCTTGCATGTTCTTCCTATGCTTCAGGGGTTTCCTCTTGGTATTCTGGTTTCCTCCCCCAGTCCAAAAACATACATTGTAAGTTTAATGGCATTTCCAAATTATCCATAGTGTGTGAAAGTGTGTGCAATTGTGCTCTGTGATTGGTCCAGGGTGTCCCCTGCCTTGTGCCTTCAGGTCCCAAGGAACTCGAGACTCCAGGCTCCATTGCGACCTTACTGTATGTAGGATAAGTGGTAGAGAAGATGAATGGATGGATGCAAAAATCATGAGATGGCTACAACTGTGGTAATAATGAAATTTTAAACAGAAAAATATTGTTAAAAATGTTTCTTTTTATTTTCTGCATGATTCCATATCACACTGATTGATAATGTATGTAGAACTTAGGAACTTTCTTTAAACATAGGTCAATCATTAGAGCATCTTGATTGTATAATCTGACATGGAGAATAATTCAAATGTTGTCACACAGTTTGTGATAGAATTCAGATCTCGTACAGTGTGGCAAGTTATATTCTTACAAATATTTTTTAAAAAACAAAGTCCAGATTGACCAAACTCATACACATTATTCAAAGATTCAAACCACAAAAGACTCAACAACTACTCGATAACAAAAAATAATAGTCAAACAGGTACACAATAAATTTTTTATCCTGGTTAGGGTTACGGTGGATCTGCGTCTATCCCAGGAACACTGAGTGCTATGATGAGTTCTGACTGATCACCTTTATCCTATGATCAAACATTTCCATCCTGATGGGCGTGGTCTCCTCAATTATCACCCCGCCCACATCTGCAGGACATGGGAGCTCACTGAACAGTTTGATGAGGATGAAAATGAAGCAAATAAATGTTGTGGCTTTCACAGTCACCAGAGTTTAACCTAGTTGAACACTTATGGGAGATTTTGGTGTGACGTGTTAAACAGCGCTCTCCACCACCATCATCAGAACAGTATTTAAAAGAATTTCCTTTGGGAGAACAGTGTTCATCACTGCAATACAACTCCAGAGATTTGTTGAATTGATTCTTAAGTGCATTAAAGCATTTTATGTAGTGGCCCAAAACCTTACTAAAACACTTTGTTGGTTTTTTATTTACTTTATGTTAAGCTATGCGTTGAAGTCATTTGTGTCCCTATTTATTTACATTCGGTGGTTTTGATTTCATCTCTGTCAATATAATCCTGTGTAACAAGTGGTACTTGAATAGTTTTTACTAAATACTTTTTTTCCCTTCTTTTATTTTTACCTATATTGAAATAAGGTTTCTAGCTGGTTTACCCACCTCTTAAGCCGTGTTCGACTCTCAAATCGGTACTGAAAAGTTGTCTGTACTTCTGTAATATATTTAAATGCCCTTCTGTACTCATGTCCATTTTGACAGTTATCTTTCTTTAGGGAAATAAGCAACCATCCCCTATTTTCACCTATCAAATGTCCTTCCTGTGTCCCACTCAATCACCTTTCCTGTGTAATTGTGTTTTAGTGTTTATGGGAGGAGCTCAGGATCCGTTTTGGCTTAGTCGCTACACTTAGTGCATGATTTCACCCCCAGCACAGCAGTGTGTATAATAGGTGGCATTTAGGAGCCGGAGGCTTATTTGCTTGATCGTCACGTCCAGTTTGCTCGCTGTCAAGTGTCTCCCCTCCCCTCTGCCATCAGTTGCTGGCACAATTGGATCTCCCTGGCCAGCGCTGTCAGTCAAGCGCTTTGGGCAGATGGTGAGGATGGACCCGATAGAGAATGAGAGCGAGAGAGAGAGCAGGCAGTCTGTCCTTTATTCAGACTGGTGTGGCCAAACTTATAGCCTCACTGACCCGGACAATACACACACTGGGCATGCGGAGCACCAGACGGTGCCCCACGCACACACACACACACACACACACACACACACACACACACACACACACACACAATGATGTGGGAAGAAAAAGAAAATGAAGAAAACAGCTTTAACTGACATTTCAAAGTTGGACTGAGACATTGAATTGACTGAAGAACAAATCTTCAGCAAACAGCCAAAAAACATCCAAATACAATTTGGATTTAGAAGCATTTTCAAGCATTTTTTTAATGGCCAATAGGACAATAGTATTGTTCAGTTTATGTATAATATGGATTTTTCCAACACTTATACTAAGGAAATGTGATTATTTTTTATAACAATTAGGCTGTAGGTTTTCTTTTTCAACTTTGCCATAAACATGATTTCAAAATATTTTCTGATTGTAAAATAAATAATATAGTGAACACTACAAACAAAGAAAATGAACATCATTTTCTTTAATGATGACATATACTGTATATACACAGCATTTAATAACTGTTTTGTCTGAGGGAATGCATTCTATATAAAGTCTAAAGTGACATCATTATTATTACCATTATGCAACACTATGATTAGTATTAAGGTAAATTATTCTATCAGAGAAAATCTTCACTGGGTGGTCATGTATGAGGTAGATATGCATATGAAAAATTATGTTTGTGGTCAATTTAATTGTTTTTAAGCATTTCTGACATTATTAAAGGAAAAATCCACCCTAATTGACTTGCATATTAATCTTTATAATTAACATGTGACCTTCAAAGGCGCCTATTTTGAACAAAATATATTTGAGTTGACTTTTTTCATGGGCACGTTTCATAATGCTGTTTGACTACCTGCTGATAGTTGCATCAATGGGATTTAACCCTTGCTTCATTCATTCATTCATTCTTCAGTAACTACTTTATCCTGTGTTTATTTATCAACAATGTAAACACATAGTGTAGTGCGTAAACAGTGTATACACACATTTCTACACAGAATAATATTTATCAGTTGTGTATATTTACACTCCTGACCATGCATATGGAGGAACTCCTAGTGTTAGAAAAGTGTAATCATGGATGAATTGATTATGGAGAGCTCTCATCACGCTTACTGTCAGTTAAATCAGGATAATTGACATTGAAGTAGACATTGTGAAGTGAAGTCAAGTGGCTTTATTGTTATTTCAACCATATACAGCTTGTACAGTAGACATTAAAAGGAAACAACATTCCTCCAGGACCATGGTGCTACATAAAAACAATACACTAATGACATGAGACGACACAGAACTAAATAAGACCTAAACTGAAGACAAAGCTCACATTTTCAAACAAACTATGAGCCAAAAAAAGTACACATGTCTTACAGTCTTATCACTTACAGTGATCAAGCTGCAATACATTTCCATATTATCTCATCACCAATCAGGAGTTTTCAAACTATTGCAGGTTATCTAAATGTAATTCGAATGTACACATGTAGTAATAAAATGTAGTCATATTTATTTATTGATAAACCACTCATAAAAATACCAAATAAGCAATTTTTTTACTTCATTCTGTGTGATAGTATTTGTACTCTAGGTGTAGTTTATTTTCTTAGACCTTTTGGTATGCTTTATTTTGCCTGCAATAAGCAGTACCTTGAGCAGTCTACTGGGCTTTTTAAAGGAAATTTGTTTACCATATATGGCAATTTAGGGGTGCTTCATTATGCAAATTAGAGTGTTTGTGCACAAGAAGAGCAACTTAGAATATTTGGGACTAATGTACCTTGGAGATATAAATGAACATTTATATTGCCATTTATCATCTGTGCACATGCACAACTGTGTCAAATGTGTACAGTTGTGCATGTGCACAGGTGATAAATGGCAATATAAATGTTCATTTATATCTCCAAGGTACATTAGTGCATTCTTTAGGTATTGAATAATTCAGAATATCTTTAACCACAGCATATACATTTTCTCAAAACAAGTATAATTTGTTGCATTGCTGAAAGATGATTGGCTTCTGTACTCCCACACATCCCCCAACATGGTTGCTGAGAGCCAATTTGTTTGCTCTTAATTTGACGAAAATAGTGAGTTTAAATTTTCCACCCAAATTCTATCCACATCCGTGAGTTAGTGGTTGTGCATTATGTTACACACATTTTCCCCCACTCTTCTTCTGTAATTTCGATCGTTAGCTCCTTCTCTCATTTAGCTTTAATATACACAGTAGATGAAGTTTGTCAGTCCCTCAAATTGTCTTAGAGCTGAGCTATCACTCTATATTTTATACTGATTTATTTAATTGATTCATTAATTATATATTTACATCTTGGAAAATACATCCATAAATCTTTAATGATGAAGCAGAACACCCCCCACACACACACACACACACACACACACACACAAACACGTACACCTGTCTCTATTTCTATATAACTCACAGTTATGTGTAGAGTATTTATCATTGGTGAAGAATCTGAATGATATTACAGCACTCCCCTCTATGTCGTCACTACAGTAGCCACCATTGCGTTTAGAGGTTTAGACATTTGTACAGCTTCTATTTCTGCTATAAAGCAGTCCTTTAATTGTAAGTATCTGAAAAGATCATTATTTCCTAATCCACAATTATCTCAAAAATTCCTGAAAACGCATCACATTTCTATTTAGAACTTGTTCTAAGCACCCTTGATAAATCAGTCATGGTGGATCTGGAGCCTATTTTGGCAACATTGGGCTCAAAGAAATAGAATTCACCCCGGATGGGATGCCAGTCCATCGCAAGTCACCATGCATACCCATCCAAACATTTATCTTAGCCAATCCACCTACCTGCATGAAACTCATGCGAACACAAAACTCTACACAGACTGTAACCTGAGCTCTAGATGGAACTGGGGACCCTGGAATTATGAAGCAGCAAGGCTTCCCACTGCACCACTGTTCCACCTTGCTTCTTCTTAATGTCTTCCTAAATAGAGCGATGCAACAGTGCTTTAGTCATTTAGTGTATCCAGCTTTCCCACTTCCCCATCTATACACTACCACCTATTTAACTTTCATGCTAATACCACCATCAATGCTGTTTTGTTTGTCATTTTGTATATCAACAACGAGCAAAGCTGTGGCTCAGCCGGTAGAGCAGTAGAGCGGCTGTGGCTCAGTCGGTAGAGCAGTAGAGCGGCTGTGGCTCAGTCGGTAGAGCAGTAGAGCGGCTGTGGCTCAGTCGGTAGAGTGGGTTCTCCACTAATCGTAGGGTTGGGGTTCGAATCCCGGCCCGGGTGATCCCATGCCGAAGTGTCCTTGGGCAAGACACTGAACCCCAAGTTTCCCCCCATGGCAAGCTCGCACCTTGCATGGAAGCTCTGCTACCATTGGTGTGTGTGCTTTCATTTGTAAGTCGCTTTGGATAAAAGCGTCTGCTAAATGTAAAGCTGAGTGTCCGCCATAACTCAATACAACTTCTGTGTCGTATAATTTCATTGATTGCATTTTGAATCCAACATTTCCTGTCACTACTTCTACATTATTAATTTTTTGTCCATTAATATGAAACTGACCATCGTTGGAAAATGGCGAGTGGGAATAACCTGACTCCTTATCACTGACGTTTAAGAATTTATTCCTCCTGTTAAATGCCACAGTTCAGTAACCGCGGTAGCAACCATTGTAACTGCACTCCTGTGACGTCAGAGTGCCACACAACTACTCACAGGAGTAATGACAATACAGCACCTAACAACAAATCAGAAATAAGCACTTCATAAATATTTTAATATACACATGCTAAGTGCATTTCTGCATGGGCGTTTCCTTTAACAGTCATCAACAGTATATAATTCTGTATATACAGTATATAATGCTGTATATAATCACGATATTAACTGATGGCATGCAGTCTATAAAAATCAATCCCAGCGCCTTTGTAGCAATATGAAATTATAATTGCAGAGTCAATATTATTTTAATAAGACTTAGAATTCAGTGGCGTTATTGCTTCTTGCTGATTTATTTAATTGATTCATTAATTATATATTTACATCTTGGAAAATACATCCATAAATCTTTAATGATGAAGCAGAACACCCCCCACACACACACACACACACACACACACACACAAACACGTACACCTGTCTCTATTTCTATATAACTCACAGTTATGTGTAGAGTATTTATCATTGGTGAAGAATCTGAATGATATTACAGCACTCCACTGTGCCTCAATATGAAAAATGATAAAGAAATATTAATATTAACTATATTCCTGTGTGTACAAAAGATTCTATTGCAATCAAAATTATTTCCTCATGAAGAAGGCTTTAATATACTCTTACCAGACCGTATTGTTAAAAAAAGACTTTAATAAACACTTATTAAAATCTTCTTTGAGTATTTGCTCACTCATTTCCTGGTAAGACAGACACCTCAAAGTGCACTTCATCAGAATAAAGAGGAACAGTAAGGACTTTATGAAGTAAATTCTTTATCATTTAATGAGGTCTGGATTATGTTAATTCGGACAGGTGCAGGCCAGACTGACGTTCATGCAGGAAGGACCAGGGGTTCAAGAAAAACTTTTGGGCAGCACAAAAAGAGCAAAAAGGATGTCCAGTAATAATAGGATTGATTTGATTCTTGTCATGTTAGTGTGATTTTTGTATTCTGTCATTAACTGTCACTTGGAGAACTCCGCAAAGAATAAAATCTTTTAAGATAACGTTCCTTGATTTAAGAAATTGTTTCTGAAAGAGAGAAAATTTTCTGACAATGGAATGAGACAGTTTGAAGCATGAATTTTGTTTAAGAAAAGACATTAAAAATGTCTAAAGATTAAAACTTTTTAGACTAAAAATTACATACGTCACATGTGATTATAAGCTTTTACATGTGATTATGTGAGTAATGTACAGTATAACTTTATGTGAAAAGGTGGGGGACGCCCTGGACAGGGTGCCAACCAATTGCAGAACACATACACACACTATGAAACATTTTGAAATGCCAATCAGCCTGTCTTTGCACTGGGGGAAGACAGTGGACATGGGGTTCGAGCTCCCAAACCCCAGAGGTGCGACTCAAACATGCTAACCACTAACCCCCCTGTGCTATCTATGTTTAAAAAAAAAAACATGTGAAGGATTTCGACATGCCATGGTCTGTGGAGAATCATATGGAGAAATCAAATGTGAAAAAAAATGAATATATAAATGAATCATGTGAGGGAAAAAAATCATGTGTAAATAAATAAGTCTTCCGTTAAGAAAATCGTGTGTTAAAAATGCATTGTGTAAGTCACAGGTGAAAATAATAATTATAATAATAATTTATATAGCGCTTTTTACAATGGTACATTGTCTCAAAGCAGCTTTACAGAAATATCATTTTTACATTTACAAGCGACTTACTAATGAGATCACATTCACACACCAATGGTAGCAGAGCTGCCATGCAAGGTGCTAGCTTAACCATTGGGGGCAACTTAGGGTTCAGTGTCTTGCCCAAGGACACTTCGGCATGGGATCACCCGGGCCGGGATTCGAACCGCCAACCCCACGGTTAGTGGATTAGTGGACAACCTGCTCTACCGACTGAGCCACAGCCGCCCAAAATAAATGAATCAAGTAGGGGGGGTTGATCATATATATGTAAATTAATAAATCATGTAAAAAAATTACACACAAAAATTGAACAAATGTGTAAAGTGAAAATCACATCTGAATATAAATGAATCGTGTAACGTCACATGCTAAAATAAACGAGTCATGCTAAACTAAATTATGAATAAATTAATCATGCAGAAAAATATGATAAATGAATCGTGTAAACATCACATGCTAAAATAAACGAATCATAAGAAAATTGCATGAAAATAAATGAATGAATGAGTATAAAAAGAACAATGATAAATTACTTTTAATAGTGTAATAATATTAATTATTAAATACATTTGTCTACTTTTTGATGTTTTTGTATTTACTTGCAAATGTTTTCTCTTTAAGTACCCAAAATATCTTGTGCACACTGATTTGGATTCCGGTGCATTAGCGAGACTGAATCATATACTGTGTCGCCAGGCGCTGGTACTGATTTAGTCATAACATCCTGCAGAAGCTCGAGCAAGTTTAACAAAGGCGAAAGAGGAAAGAGGAAAAACAAGAAAAGCCTGCGAGATTATGAAGATATAAATGGCCACTGTCAATGTTTCCTGAAACTCTCTTTAATGAATAAAAAAATCAACAATGTTATCTCCAACTGCTCCACTCTGACTGCTTAGTGCACTGTACATATTTGCATAACATTTGCATTTGGAGCTGTTAACTTTATTAAGATGCCTCTTGCAAAGATACAAATCTACTCAGTGACCAGCTCAGCACTTATTTCCCCCTCATTATCCTTCTGACAACCCCACAGATTTTCCAGGCCTTAGATCTATAATTATCTCCAGTATTTGAAGCCTGAGAAAGTAGGCCTATGTATTATGCTGAATTAACAGTCAACAACTGCAAACTTTTAATATCAAGGCTGGCTTTCTCTCGATCTTTGTATGTGTTTAGTATGGAAAGGAAAGGGGTTGGGGTCTAGCAGTCTAGTCTTAAGGGGAGGGAGAATGTAATGCATACTTAATATATTAGCATAGCATAATGGAGAACTAGCACAACTGTAACATGTTTGTTTTCTCTAAATGCAGGCATGCAAATGTGAATATATTCTGTGCATACCCAAGTTCATCACTTTGTGTGCATTTGGAAAAAAAAAACAAACAAACCAGCAGGTTTTGTCCACTCTTGTATATGTAAAGTTTACATAAAAACAAGTCAAGTTCTAGCTACTGTATAAATGCTGTATTTATAAAAAAAATAAATAAATAAATAAAAAGTGGTCATGTACATTTCACCTAGTGTTATTATAAAAGACGTTGTCGTTGATTTCATGCAGCAAGCAGCAATCATGGTGAAGGAAATGGTGTATTTTGTTACCATACCTAAGTATTATTTTGGTATATTTATATTTTATAATTTAAGACTATAAATGACATTCACCTCTGTACTTAATTACATTTACAAAAACCTTATTTTTTAGTCCCTTCATTTTTATTTAGACCTTCAAATGACTCGATACTACTATAGTAAACTACTCGTCATCCAGGCAGTGACTTCATGTTACACATCAATCGAATGGGATCTCTTTAGCATCAAATATAAGTTCATCAATATATATTTAAATAAATAAAAAAACTATCAAACTAAAATAAACTATGTTGCTACACAATGTAGTTAGCACTATAGCTATCCATGTGCATTTGAATATGGATCAGCCACCAGAACACAGACTACTTATATATGCTGGCGTAAACAAAACCCTGTATGAGTAAGGTATAAAGTATGAGCCCTGTATGAGTAAGGTATTAACTCCACTCTACTGAAAAAGGCAGGTCCGCTGAGGTTAGTTTCACTAATTTGCTGATGTTAACTGATTATATTTAACTATCTTGACCTGTTTTCTTTGCTAATGTCAAGTAAGACTAGCATCAACTCCAGCAGCAAGGGAATTCAAATTCTAGCAAATGGATTATTTACATAGCATTTTACGTCTGATTTATTCATTAGCAATCTTACAGAGATCAGTGATGTTTTCACGGTGTAGCTGCTTTAAAACCGAAAAGTAAAGTTTTAGAACAGTACTAAAAGTTACTTTTCACATGAAAATATCACATCGAGTTAATTTCATCAGTTAAAAACATTTAACTTTTTACTTTTTGATACTTGGGTACTTTTGAAAGTAGCTTTTTTTTTTTGGCCGGACACTTCCACTATTTATTACGCATATTATCTATGCAGTCACTTAACTATACTGTAAATTCCTAGTACTTTTTCCACCCTGCCAATGATTTATTGTAGTTATGTTAATATTTATATATCAACATTAATATCAATCACACAAATCCAACAATTCTGCTTTCCGATCGGCCTTGACTAATACAGAAGAGCGATTAACTTTGTGTGTATAAACACACTTTGTAACCTATGCTTACAGTACCCTGACGGATCAATAATTCATCACCGGTGATAATTCTTTCATGAGACTCATCGCACATTATTCATGCTGCGCTGTGAAAAGTAGGACACATATAGAGCTAGTGAAGGTAGAGCTCGGAAATGGACAGAAATTCAGGCGTTAATAGATGGCGGCTGGAGAGAGGAGAAATCTGACAGACATCTGAATTAGTCTGGAACTTTCTGGTTGACATGGAGAGACAGCTCTTGTTGGTTTGGAGGTGTCACCATGGCCTAAATGTTTCAAATGTAGGAGGAATCTTTCTGCAGGGGAATGAAGACATCTCCTACGCTAAATAAGTGTTCAGCCAGCTCTTTTTCTCATCGCTGTGCCTTTAGCTCAAGGGCAGAGTGTGTTCTGGAAGGTAACAGCTCGCACAATGTGCTGTGCAAAGCGAATCTTAGGAGAGTTCATCAGCATGTGTGGGTGTGTGTGTGTGTCTGTGTGAGAGAGAGAGAGAGAGAGAGAGAGAGAGAGAGAGAAAGTGAGGATGATGCCTTCAGACTTTAACAAGTGTCAGAAACCATCTGCTTGTGCAGTTCAGGGTGAGCCCATGAAAATGTGCACCCTGGAAAGGTTCTTAATTAAAAACACAGACCAGAGAAGACCAGGCAGGGGCAAACATTGTAACGTCCTCTCTGGGTGAGACACAGGGTGAGATTTTGAAGAAAAAGAAAGAAAAAAATCACTTGACATTCCATGAACGTTATTTCCTAGCACTTACAAGTAGCATGTAAATGCAGCAGCAAAGCCCGTGGTCTGAATCACAATGACCAGATCGCCATAACAATGTTTACGAATATACAGTAGCGGTTAGGAAAATGGGAAAGAAAACATCCATGTCAGAATGGGCATCTTGTGATCTCTGAGGAAAAAGGGGTGAAATAATTGCTCAGCCCATTTTGACAGAGACATACTACAGTGGCCCGTGTGGTCTATGATCAACCGCTAGCTGTGTGACACGCCACTGAATCTGTGGGCAGGAATTAATGGAGAGAGTGATTGTTTGTGCTACCACAAGTTAGTCCACAAGGCACAGTCCAATTCTCCATCTCTGTCCTGCTCTGCTTGCTGAACTACACTTTTACTCATATATTCCTTTATTTATACAGGGAATACCTCATCCCAGACCACAATGTATATATTATTTCTTTTACAGTAGGGCACTTTGTGCAATTTAAAATATGAAAAAGGAAAACACGCTTGGTTGCATCAAATAACATTGTCGTAAATGGTCTTGAATCATTTCTAATCCTTCCCGTGCTTTTCTTATAACATTTCTGCTCACCAGAGCAACATTACAGATTTTTAGCACGTGATTATACCCAAAAATACAAAAGTTATAAAGAAAATACTGAAAGAGACAGAGGTCAAATAAAGGTTATTCTATCACCAAAAGGGCTTTGTACATGCTATACGTATATAAAAAAATGTTCTAAGATAATAAATATACTGTACAGGAAAGGCAACTAAACTTTAAATAAAGTGTCATAGTAAGGCCAATACGAGACATCAGAACATGCCC
This sequence comes from Noturus placidus, assembly GCA_022414735.1. NCBI lineage: Eukaryota > Metazoa > Chordata > Actinopteri > Siluriformes > Ictaluridae > Noturus > Noturus placidus. The sequence goes on from JAFFST010054115.1 coordinate 537,235, forward strand.
CTTGGCATTAATTCTATATATCTCTAAAACTGTACTGGAGAGATGAACATCATTCCCAAAGATATTCCCTCAGTAGGTGTTTTGATAATGGTGTTCATGAGTGCTTTCTAACACGTCATTTCAGAATTTCTCGTTCGGTGTTCAACTGGGTTGAGATCTAGTGACTGTGAAAATAATAGCATATGATTTATATAATGTTCACACTCATCGCACCATTCACTGAGCCCTCATGCCCTGTGGATAGTAGGTCATCCTCAAAGAGACCACACCCATTAGGATAGGAATGTTTCATCAAAGGATAAAGGTGAGCAGTCAAAGGAGGTTTGTATTGATTTCTAGTGATCTAAAGGGACAGATGGAGAGAAACCATGCAAGCAGAATAAATAAATGCCCCCTCTAGGCAACATTATTCATTCATTCATTCATCTTTGGTAACCACATTCTGTCAGGTTCATGGTAGATCCGTAGTGTATCCCGGGAACACTGGATGCAATGCAGGGACGTACTCTGAATGAGACGCCAATCCATCACAGCCACACACCACGTTTTCCTTTTATTTGTCACCCATCTGTATGTTAAGCTATCTTGATAATTACTATTATATAACAGTTAGATCTGTTCTACTAATTTTATTGAACAAGCAGCATTCCAAACTGATAATATTTACAATAACAGCACTGGTACATTTCAGAGTTTATATCACTCTGCTTGTCTGTGTTAGCTACAAAAAAATCCAAATTCTAACAGTAGTGTGTTACATTAGTATTCATTTCTGTACAATAGTTCATTTGTGTGTTGGCATGGCAACAAGCAACACTCTATCCAGCTGTGGGTTCTTTGGGAACTATTTTTGTTGACAAAGCAAAAATATACAAAATATATGAGAATATTGTGTCTGAAATGTCATTTATCACTCAGTATTATTTTTTTTGTTTATAAAGGTTTGTATAAAAGAAATATACTCAAAATTGTGCTGTTGTACTGGAAATTTTTACCTGCATCTGAATCAGCCATGCTGATATTCAGTACAACAGCGCTCTTGCTCAGGCGATATTGCCATAGTGATAGTAAATTAACATTTTTGCATCACAATTGTTATGACAAGCATGACAGTGCAAGACTTCTTTCATGTCTATTATATGGGTATGCTAGTCATATGAAGCAGGGTTTTATTTTTATTTTACATAAATACCTATCTAATAGACATTATTGTGATATTTGTTGTGCTTCTATAAGAGTTTTATACTTATCAATGCTTGATTTGTATATTAAGTATATGAAGTGTATTTCCAAACACTTAATATATATGGAATCTTTATATTTATATACACAATCATGGAATGAAGACCTGAATGTGTTTACAAGAGTGGCAATTAAGATAGAGCTGGGCAATATGACTTCGATTTGATGGCGATATTATGATGCATTAACACAATACAATTTTTTTTTCGAGGATTATGGGTAAAATCTATATTTGTGACCGGTGATTTCATGTTTCATCTTTATGTAAAGAGTAAATACAAAAATATCTGAGCTATTAAATGTGCCTAAATGTTGTGATACATATTGTGTAATGGGTAAATCTCACAATATATTATGTAGGTCATATCACAATGGACAAAGTCCATTTTTCCAGCAAATTCAATAACTGTAGTATTTATTTATCTATTTCTGTCATTTATGCATTTCTCTGTTGGACATAATGTGCATGACCAATCAAATTCGAGCTAATGATGTCACTTGCATGTTGAAATTGTATCTCTCAAGACAATAACATTTATAACAGGAATAGAGGTTTTGTTTAAAAAAATTTTTTTATCAAATTTATAGTACAGAAGCCGTCATTTATATAGACATATGATGTTCCTGTCAAATTGATTTATTAGCCGAAAAGCATCACAGAGCTACAGAAGGTTAAAAAAAAAAAGTCCCCCATCAAGCAGCAGTTAAAATAAATAGCTTGACAAAAGTCCATGTGGGCTGAACGATCAAAAGGACAGCGTGACCTTCTACATCCACAGCAGCAGAACAGAGTAACATCACACACACACACACACACACACACACACACACACACACACACACACACACACACACACACACATAGCATGGACAGCTTACACAGCAGCAGTGCATGTGTTCCCAGGAGGTCTGAGCCCAGAGGAGGTGGCAACAGAAACAAGCTCAGCTTCTGCTCGGGATGAGGTGTGTTTCACAGGTGGAAAACACAAAAGATAAATTTGTTTGCATGTTGGGAATAACCACAAGTCTGCACATCTCTCAGCCGTGGCTCGTGGTGTGGTTTATTCTTAGTAATTTTGGACAACCTTTACAGTCCTGTTGGACTACTATATGCATAATAGTTCATTCTGGAGGTCTACAGTGTATATGGCACCTTGTTCCTAATCTATAATGAATATGTGAATATTGTAATAGTCACTGGACAGTAGCATCACTACCATCTCACCCTTAATGTGTTATATCACTGAAATGGACTCATCATTCAATTAAAACACAGCTTTAGCTTTATGAGGATTTGATGTCAGTCAAACTGTTGTTTTAATCCTGAACTGCCCCCCCTCCCCACCCCCCATATCATGTTGTAACAGAGTGTAACAGAGTGGTAAACGCAGTCAGTCTGTCTAAAGATAATAAAAGTTAAAAGCAAGTTAAGTGTGATTTTGTCACAAATTGTTAGATAGCTCCATGCCATAGTGAAATGGACATAAGCCTAATCTATTCATCTTGTAATCAGATACCGGCTATTAAAATGGTGCAGACACACCATCATCAAAACAAAGAAAAATGCTTACACACTGTGTACAGAGGACAGCAGGCAATGTTTTAAAGCTTTTAAATGACCTACCAATCAGATATTAATAACAAGGAATTGGTTAAATGACAAAAATGGAAATGACAGAATGAATCAGCGCTTACTTCAGTACTGCTGTTAGCGTGAAGCGAAATCAGTGCAGTGAAGATATGAAAAATGACCTGCATAGAAAATGAAAAACCTTGACCGTGTGAAGGGATTTCCTATTGATCTGCTCAATTTCTATTATCTTCAGCCATTTATGCAATTACAATTGTCTTGTTTTTGGAACAACACTTACAGTACCATTGTCATAGTGCAATAGCTGAGTGTAGCGTAATGACACAGAGAAGCACTTCCTATGCCCAATACATTGAGGACTGAGGAAGAGCATCAGTCTACTATGATCAAGTTACCGTTAGTGATGATGCAAGTTGATAATAATCGTCTCTGTATTGGCCTGCACTCAGACAGTCTGATGGCTCCAGAGTGTGTTGATGCGATGAAGCAATAGAGAACAATTTCCCTTGTATGTTTGTAAACTAATTACAGGCTTAAAATGGATGGATGCACATGCATGACAAAGAGAGTGTCACTTCCAATATTATGTACTATTATGTTCACCCACTTGGCCTGAAGATGCAGCATGTAGGACGCTCGTGTGACAATATCGTAGTGGTTATTTCTAACTTATATGTCTATGGGCTATGTCTACACTGAAGTAATATTTTCCTCCCTGCGCAGGACAGGTTCCAGGTTATACACAAAAGCACCATTTATAATGACTTGTGCTGGACTGGAAACTTGAGAGGTCTGTAGTCCCTTGAACAAAACATGCCCTTGCTTTTTAAGCTGATATGCGGTGGGGTTATATGTGGTTTGAGGCCTAAAGGTAAAGTCCATTCTTGCATTCATCATGGATCACAGTCTGGTCAGGATTCCCTAAATCCAATAACACAAAAACCTAAGGAAATTCCTAGAGCAGCAAAACATGAGGAAATCACGTTTAATGGCAGTGATTACAAAAACTGGAAACATTTCAATTCAATCAGTCAGAAATTAAATTTTATATAATAATACAGTAATTTAAAAGTGTAATTATTTGACAAAGAAAAACTTATGTGCCTTTCTGTAAGAGGGGATTTATTTAAGATTTGTTTGCATGTTCTCCCCGTGTGTCGGGGGTTTCCTCTGGGTACTCCTGTTTCCTCCCCCAGTCCAAAGACATGCATGGTAGGTTGATTGGCGTGTCCAAAGTGTCCGTAGTGTATGAATGGGTGTGTGAGTGTGTATGTGATTGTGCCCTGTGATGGACTGGCACCCCGTCCAGGGTGTACCCCGCCTTGTGCCCGATGCCTCCTGGGATAGGCTCCAGGTTCCCCGTGACCCTAAAAAGGAGTAAGCGGTTGAAGATGGATGGATGGATGGAAGGAGTCTCCGTAGTCTCTGTTATGGGAAAGACTTTAGGACCATTGTGCTTTGAGGTTTCTTAGTAACATGACAAGCTGCTTTTTTGTCATATAAATGTCTGTTTATAGCTGTTATAATGTTAGTGATAACAGGACTTTTTCATGGATGTTCCACACCAATAAATGTAACTATACAGTACATTGTATATTAATGAGTAATTTCTGTATTCAAATAAAAAAAAATGTCAAATGGATAGTTTCGATTCTACAATCTGATTGGCTTAGCCATGTTCATTTAGCAGACGTTTTTATCCAAAGCAACTTACAAATGAGAGCACACTCACACACACCAATGGTAGCAGATGTGCTAACTTGCCATCAGGGGGTAACTTAGGGTTCAGTGTCTTGCCCAAGGACATTTCGGATCACCCGGGCCGGGATTCGAACCACAAACCCCACGATTAGTGGACAACCCGCTCTACCGACTGAGCCACAGCCGCAAGCATTTGTTAAACCTTCGATATACACACCTGTGACTGCATCACAATAAATGTATTTTATAAAACTCTACCAGGTTTTGAACCAATAAATAGTTTAGAACTAAGCCATAGTTCTGCCCATAGAATATTTTTTGTTTGTTATGTTGCTTAACAACCAAAGCTTACTGTTAATAGATCGTGTTGCATGGAAAAAGAATTGTTTGTTGTGAATATATATATATATATATATATATATATATATATATATATATATATATATATATATATACATTTACATTTATTCATTTAGCAGAAGCTTTTATCCAAAGCAACTTACAAATGAGGAAATACAAGCAAAGCAATATATCAAGCGGAGAACAATACAAGTAGTGCGACATACAAGATTTTTTTTTTAAGGATAATGTGGGGTTGGTGTTTTAGGGGTTAGTTGAGTGTTCATGGAAGAGGTGGGTCTTTAGTTGTTTTTTTGAAGATAGTGACAGATTCTGCTGTCTGGATTGAGGTTGGAAGTTCATTCCACCACTGAGGGACAGTTAGTGTGAAGGTCCTAGTAAATAATGATTTTTTTCACAGGTAAGGGTGTTAGGCATCACTTTACACTGTGCAAAACAATAACCTTATCTGTGTTAAATTTACTGTAACACAAGTACTCTCTTGGTTTATTGCTTTAGTCTGTTTCTTGTTAAGTTTTAGTTTTTTTAGAATAAAATCAGCGTCATCTTAACACCTGATCTTAGGACAGTGATACAACCTCGAGGTCTCAGATAAATGCACACCCTTTCTGATACTTCCTAAGGAGTCCTTGCAGAGCAACTGGAGCAAGACTGGATCTGGAATTCAAACTTTCACTCTCAATGAAGTCTCCTGGAAAGTGATGTGTTCTTTAAAATGGATTTCGTAGCCTACTGAATGATTCTGATTTTAGAGAAATGAAAATTCATGAGCTTAATTGGCGTAAAGTAGCAGTTCAGGGAGGCAGATTTCAAGCAAAAAATCACATAAGTAAGAGTTCTTTGCTATTTTTCAATAACATTTTCATATTAATTTAAATAATTATGAGTTCTATAAAATGGCATGTTTGAAATAGTTGTGTGGCCCTGATATAAAAACATCTTTGATAAGACTATTTGACAGTTTTAGAGTTGCGGGACTAAACTTACCCTCGCTCCACAGGGGCTCAGTTTTATGAGAGGAATTGGAAATGCAATAACCCATCTGGGCGGCTCTAATCAGCTCTGTGTGAATGTGTGTGCTCACATCAGTGGCAAGTGCCTTTCATCCTCTCTGGGTACAGCGAGGTCAATCGCTATCGCTCTTCTCCAGTTCTGCACAAGTCCAAATGGTGAATCTGGCTAGTGTGTAGCAATTGGGGATTTTTGCATTTAATAAAGCTGTCAGGAATGACACAGCCAGCGAAGCCTAGGCATGCATGTAACCTCCCTTCTCTCTCACACACTCTGTCACTCCCACTCTCTTGGACAAGAGGGATTATGGAGATGAGGATGGACATTGTTAGGAACTGTTAGACACACCTAACAAAGCTGTTTTGGGCAGGCTCTTAAACAGATGTGGCAGCCTTGTCAGATAGAAAAACATGTTTATTTTCTCTTCACATGTTTTCAATCTTTTTGAAGTTTTAATTGTCCTCCTCACTGTCTAGTCCAGCTATTGTTCCTTTACTGGTTTAGTAAAATTGCCAATTAAACTGAGACAGGGTCTTGAATTACAGTCAGGTTCTGATGATGGAATACATTGTATTTTACAGCTTTTATCAAATTATCTTGACTATCTATAGCTGTGGTTCTCTAAGTGGGGTCCAAGGACTGCCAGGGGTTCATGAAGCATATCCAGGAGGTCTGCAATATTTTTCCGTTAGTTACAGCAGTGGAAACCCACTTCTGTCAAAGAGTTATTAACTTATTTGACTGGTCATGTGAACTGAATGGGTTTAATGAAGGGTGTAACCATGGTATGGACATATTTGGGGGGACAGATTGGTATTTCCTGAACATTGGGGGGTCACGAACCCCCCCAAAGAGTGCATGGTTACACCCATGGGTTTAATCCAGAACTCAAAATATCTCAAATATCTACATCCCTACAACCTGCTGTATCAACAGTATCCATAAATTGCATACTATCTCCCTATACAGATAAATTGTATCATATTTTATCATATTGTATCGTACTGTATTGTATTGTTTTGTATCATATTATATTCCATAATATTGTATTGCATTGTATTGTATTGTATTGTACTGTATTGTATTGTGTTGTATTGCACTGTTTTGTATTGTATTTTGTTGTGTTGTACTGTATTTCACTGTATTGTATTGCACTGTACTGTATTGTGTTGTATTGTGCTGTATTGCACTGTATTGTATTGTATTTCATTGTATTGTATTTTCTTGTGTTGTTTTGCTCTGTATTGTATTGTATTGTATTGCACTGCATTCTATTGTATTGCACTGTATTGTATTGTATTGCATTGTATTGTATTGTGTAGTATTGCACTGTATTGTATTGTATTGTGTTGTATTGTATTGTGTAGTATTGCACTGTATTGTATTGTATTGTGTTGTATTGCACTGCACTGTATTATATTCTGAGTCTGGTTCCTCTCAAGGTTTCTTCCTCTTAACACCTTAGGGAGTTTTTCCTTGCCATTGTTGCCTTTTAAACTGATTGGCTGACATATGTTCTGAGGTGTGCAATTATTTTTCAGTAAATGCACAGCGAAAGTAGTTCCAGGCAGGTCTTGACCACATTAGAGTTCCATATCACTTCGTTGAGTTACCTGAACTAATGGAAGAATTAGCCTACTGTCCACCACAGCATACAGATCTAACAACAAACAAAATGACAGAAAATTTAGATTTTCCAGAAATATGTAAAAAATAATTGACGATGGGCCGTTGAAGTATTAGAAAAATAATGTGCACATGAGGTGGAAATGTGGTCATGAGGTGAAGCGGAGGCTTGAGCCAATTATATGCAGTTACTGGAGACAGAGAAAGAGCCAGAAGAAAGTAAGACAGAGCATGGGAGAGTGAAAAGCAGGTGAACAAGCACCAATATTTATTTATTTTTGCAGTAATAAAAATTAAAGTCCCTGTGAACAAGTAGGCTTTTATTTATTTATGCATTTATTTATTTGTTTGTTCTATTTTTATATTATCAGCCTGAAGTGGAAAAAACCTGAACTCTCTCTGTCAAGCCTCCATTACTAGTTCTAAAATAACCTTTTGGAATTAGCAATGGAGGCTTGAGATGGGTTAGTAATAAATTAGTTCCAGACACAAGAGCATTTTAAGCCCACAAACCTGACAAATGTCTTGAAATACAGTGGTGTGAAAAAGTGTTTGCCCCCTTCCTCATTTCCTGTTCCTTTGCATGTTTGTCACACTTAAGTGTTTCGGAACATCAAACCAATTTAAACAATAGTCAAGGACAACACAAGTAAACACAAAATGCAATTTGTAAATGAAGGTGTTTATTATTAAAGGTGAAAAAAAATCCAAACCATCATGGCCCTGTGTGAAAAAGTGATTGCCCCCTAA
>JAFFST010054115.1:570963-582358 GCA_022414735.1 Noturus placidus
AGAGAGAGGGGGAGAGAGAGAGAGAGGGATAGAGAGGGGGAGAGAGAGAGAGATAGAGAGAGAGAGAGAGAGAGAGAGAGAGACACAGGGAGAGAGACATACTCATTGTTCTAATTTCATAGATAAACTGAATAATTAGGGGATGTTGTATAGAGGATTTGTAAAAATATTTTTATAACCAATTAGATTTAGAAATCTGTGGAATAGTCAAGTGAATGAAACAACTGCAAAGTGAAGATAAAAAAAAATAAATTCTATTTGGGGAAATTTATCGTATACTTTTTTCCCCTCTGTATAAAAGTAGTAGATTGCTACAAGGTCAAGATACGATTTGATTGAAATATACCAAGTTGCTTCCACACACATAAGGATCATTTTTAAAATTGTGGTTAGATTTTGTTAAAAAAGAAAAAAAAACCACAATAAAATAAAAATACTTATATTGTCTTATAATCTGTCATCACCAACACCTCAATAATTAACATTACGAGCTGAATATTAAACATTAGAGCAGGCAAAGCACCAATACGGCCGAAACTTTCTACACTCTAGAAATTCCCATGTGCGCTCTGATGATGACGTGAGACTCCTGCTCAGGATTATACTTGAATACAAAGTCAACGAGACCAAACAGTTACCCCAAATCTCTGTTCATGGTGTGGTTTGTAGCGCCTTACAGTGTAGATCATATTCTGGTGTCTCTGAGTGCGAGTGTAATAATGTGTACAACAAAGTGTAATTAAATGGCAAACATGTTATCAGGTAGGAAATTATGGACTACAAAGTAAGAGCCTGGTCAACAGCCAGGATAAACCGATTCAATCATGTTTATAACAACACCGCGCGGGCATGGGTTCACAGGTTGATGACATAACAGCAGTGTTTGCAAAACCAAAAAAGCTTTGTGATTAGTGACCCACAAAGGCATTTTTGAGTGGAGGCCAAAGCTCAGACAGAAAAGAAAGGGTTTTCAGATATATCAGTAGACAGTATGCGGATGGGCTGAAGTCCACAAGATGAGAACGTCATATTTTCTCCTCAATGAGCCATTCACGGTAAGTGAGTAACATCCATCCATCCATCCATCCATCCATCCATCTTCAACTGCTTACTCCTTTTCAGGGTCACGGGGGAACCTGGAGCCTATCCCAGGAGGCATCGGTCACAAGGCGGGGTACACCCTGGACAGGGTGCCAGTCCATCGCAGGGCACAATCACATACACACTCCCACACACATTCATACACTACGGACACTTTAGACACGCCAATCAGCCTACCATGCATGTCTTTGGACTGGGGGAGGAAACCGGAGTACCCAGAGGAAACCCCCGACACACGGGGAGAACATGCAAACTCCACACACACAGGGCCCTGAACAGACATGCTTTAATTCGCAGTGGAAACAAAGGACATCATCAACGCAACATCTGATCATAATGACATCACCATTTGCCCATATCCTGGTGTGATGGTACAGTTCATTAACAAAGCATTGCATATGATTATGTGTAGGGGCCATCTGTTAGAGTAATCCGTGTGTGTGTGTGTGTTTACTATATCCACTCACAGTCAGAATGCGTAAAAGAAAACTGCATGCCGAGACTCATATTTAAACACTCTCTGATATGAAATGCCGGTTGCCTCATGTTTCGATCACGTCTCTGTTTTCACTCAGATTAGCCACTTCCACGAGCATTGTGAATAAGCTGCGCGTTGTGTGAACTTTCACCCATGGCTGTCTGTGCGTGCGCAGCAGTAGCTGACCCCGGGGGTGCTCGGTGGCCTTTGTGTGTGTGCCAAGCCTGTAGTCGCTGTTGACAGTGTGCAGTCACGGCTCAATTCAGCTTCCTGTTGTGAAGCGAAGGGAGAACTCGAGCATTGTGTTTACCTGCACCTGCCCTCGGCTGCGACAATGCAGCCCAACAATAAGCTCTTAACTCTCCTGGCACACGTGGTGTGGAAATGAATATTCAGATCGCAAGACAAATATCCAGCTCGTTGCTTTGGGGGAGAAATAAATCTGTGCCAAATAGAAGGCAGCTTTTTAAGTCACTCTTGGTGGTAAATAATACAAAGCGGAACAGCCGTAGTGTTTTAATCATATCTCTCTAGAGTTTTCTCCAGAATGAAGGGATCATTTTTCTTTCAAAAATTAAGATTTTTTTTAAATCTTGTAAGTCCATGGGTCATGTTGCACCGACTATATCACTGACTACGTTTACATGGACAGTAATAATCTAATTATTGCTGAATTAGACAATTCTGAATTAGACAATACTCTGATTAAGGTGTTTACATGAGTTGCTTTTAGAATACTCCTTTCATGTTCCCGTTTTACATGGTATAGAACATAGATCGATTAACGGCACGTGTCGTCATGTCACCACACCATTCATACAGTTCGTATTCGTCACGGCACCGTATACAGTTTTGGGTGTTTTTATTTTTAATTTTACAAAAGCTACAAGTGCAGTTAATTATTTCTCATTCTGTACGTGCAAATAGATGACTGATTGAAGCTGTGGGCTGCGTCCCAAACCGGGTACTTAACGTCTGTATAGCAGCCAAGATACATGTATTTCCCCTACTCTATAGGAGGTAAGTAAGTGGTTTCGGACGCAGCGGCGCCCTCTTGTTTACCGTCAAGCGGTTGAGCACTGCCGTGTGTGTACTTGTCCTGTCGCAAAATGCGGTGAAAGCTCTCACACGATGTTAATAATGGGATTGAGGTGTGTAACGTACGCGATTAAAACTGGAATACCCCTCCCCCCCACCGACACCACCACCAACACCAATCAGAGCGAAAAGCCTGTTTCACTAGGAAATGAGTCATGATATGGATAAAAATACATTTCTGTTCTCTGCTTTATGTCGTCTTTAATGGATCGGGCGCTTGAAAGCGTGTCTGAGTTCTACCTCGGTATGTACGGTGGCGAATTGTGATCATTTGTCCTAAAGGAGGAAACAGGCTGCACTAAAAAGTTATGAAATAAAATGAAATATAAAGTAAGAGAGCGTGAATATTCAGAAGTTGTGATAAGCCTGTAATGAAGAGAGAACTAAAGCTATAAAGCAGACTATCAGTGACGTCCATAACATTGGCACATTGTTTTTTTTTTTTTGTTTTTTTTTTATTAGCTTAGAGAGATACTAAATATTTGGTTATAATTAGATTTTTGTGTCGTTTCTGTGCTTGTATAATCAGCCTGCTTTTCAGTACTATGTCTATGGCTGTTAAAATAAAAATTGCTGAACATGACTTTTGAAAAGCAGCTTCAGAACAACAAGCGCTTGTAGGTGGCTGATTTGTAATCACCTTCTATGTGCATGATTACACTGTCTCTGGTATAATTAGGTCAAATGAGTGTGTAGCTCAGCAGCTGTTTTGAGAGACAGTCTGGCTTTGCTGAGCGTCGGAGGATATTTCCTGCATACATTCATCAGTAACTGTTGAGAGGGATTTTATTTATGAAAGACCAGTACTTTTTCTGTTAAATGTGCTTGTTTTCAGCACTTGCCCCTTTAACTGCTACAAGAACACCAGGCCAAAGTAGCGATTTACAGGAGATCAGCCAAATCTAGGCTTTGTGCTGGCCTATAACACCTCCTGTTTCAAATACTGTTCTTTTTTAGCCAAAAGACTTTTTTTGTGACCCTCAGTAGAGGATCATCATTCCCTGGCTGCAACCTGCTTGGAAAGTCTCTCTCTCTCTCTCTCTCTCTCTCTCTCTCTCTTTTTCTCACACACACGCACGCACACACACACACACACACACACACACACACAGACACACTCTTTATATGTTGTAACCACAGGAAGTGAATTTTACCCATGCTCGTCAGGTCTGTGTAGCTGTGCTGAATGGTAGGCTTCAGTGACAGGGGTTATCCAGGTGTCTCAGTAATGGTCACTGGGAAATGGGAGGTAATGACTGGTTATTGATTCAAAGTCAGCAGGTTGTGTATGGTGGCTTGAGTGCTTTTGGTCTCTCCCGCTCCGCATGGTGCACCTCTACACTGAGGGAGAAAGGGCCAATGTCAGCAGAGTTTGAAGTGCTTGGGTAAATTTGTGCTTAAGGCACACAAGAGCTCACACAGGGAGAATTGACGTTTTGCAGGATAAAAAGCGGCTGCAAATAAGCGGTGTGGGTTAGTGGAGGTGAGGGAACAGAGAGAGCGCCTCAGTGAGAGACTTGCTAGAACGGAGGTCTGGGGATTTGGAAGAGTCGAGAGCAGGGGATGATGATGGTTCAAACACATTTTCTTTTTTAAATTGTGCCTGAAGTGCTAGAGGGCCTCTATGCTTGCCAACCTCACTAAAGGCAGAGCGGCAGTAAATGAAAGTACAATAATGCCCTTTTTGCCAGTGTTTCTGCACATGATTCTTTCTTGCTTATTAAAATTTTATTTAAATGGGGCACACGTGGGTTAACACGTTTGCCTCACACCTCCACGGTTGGGGGTTCGATTCCCACCGCTACCCTGTGTGTGCAGAGTTTGCTCTGTCCGTGCTTCTTCCGGGTACTCCGGATTCCTCCCTCAGTCCAAAGACATGCATGGTAGGCTGATTGACATGTCCAAAGTGTCTGTAGTGTATGAATGGGTGTGTGAATGTGTATGTGATTGTGTGCCCTGTGATGGATTGGCGCCCAGTCCAGGGTGTACCGTGCCTTGTGCCCCATGCTTCCTGGGATATGCTCCATGTTCCCCGCGACCCAGTCGGATAAACTGTATAAAAAAATAGATGGATGGATTTTATTTAATTTGAGTGTTTTTAGGTGGGCACACGGTGGCTTAGTGATTAACACGTTCACCTCAAACCTCCAGGGTTGGGTGTTCGATTCCCACCGTGGCCCTGTGTGTGTGGAGTTTGCATGTTCTCCCCGTGCTGTGGGGGTTTCCTCCGGGTACTCTGGTTTCCTCCCCCAGTCCAAAGACATGCATGGTAGGCTGATTGGCGTGTCTAAAGTGTCCGTAGTGTATGAATGTGTGTGTGAGTGTGTATGTGATTGTGCCCTGCGATGGACTGGCACCCTGTCCAGGGTGTACCCCGCCTTGTACCCGATGCTTCCTAGGATAGACTCCAGGTTCCCCGTGACCCTGAAAAGGATAAGCGGTGGATGGATTTTATTTAATTTGAGTGTTTTTAAGTTTCTTAATCTTGTTCCATTTTGTCCTTAGTGATTTATATGCATGAGCTCAAAATACAACTTACTGCATGTGTTATTCTTTTTATATATTAATAGTTTTTCTCTCATTTCCAATGAAAGTACTAGTACTGTTGGTGGTACTAGAATATTTAAGGGAAGAAAACTGGTGGGAGGGCTGTCTTGAGTGTGAGTTTGAATCCTGACAAACAGCCATCTATGAAGGGAGGAAAGGATAGAATACTCTCTCCACTGTCAATCACAGCGACACTAGCCAATTGTGGGCATCTGTGAGTTCATGTATACGGAAGAGGGCAGATAGCGCCTTCCTCCGAGTGTGTTACACTGCCCAGGATCATACCAATTGAGTGTGTAAAATCATAAAAGGCATGCAAACAGTTCTGTTGACTGTCATGATCTACAATGGCATGCATAAAAGAAGAAGAAGAAGAAGAAAAGAAGACACATACAGTACAGTACTACCCAAACATACACCCTAAATATACACATACAAGCTTCAATGTTGTCTCTAAAAGTTCCTCAGCAGTTTTGACCAGGATTGTCTTTATCCTGGACAGGCTTTATATCCTGTTCATGGTGAGGTGTGCTTTTTAATTACCCTTTCAGTTGCAGTCTGTTGCAGATCTTCCTCCTTACCTGTTCAGTGTTGCAGTGGCTCTCTCAGTATCTGCATATCATGACCAAGCTAACAGCAGCACATTAAGGAAATATGAAAGGATCCTATTTGCTCTGGTTCACTGCGATTTTTATAAGCACCCAACCCCCCCCATCGGCTCCCACCATACCATCACCCCCTTCTGCTTGGTGCATTAACGCAACCCATCTGAAAGGACTCCTGTGTTTATTAGAGGAATATAATCATTTATGGCTGAGTGAGCTTCAAACCATGTTATGTGGACATTTGGCTGCGTGGAATGAAATGGAAATTTGCCGTGAACAGAGCCTTAAAAAAAAAGGGTGCTGCTAATGTGTTTTCTGAACCACATTTATGGTCCACCTTGACAGGGGGAAATGTGGTTAGACTATAAGTGGCGTAATAGATGATACAGTCAGAGCATCCATGAAAAATCGCCAGGGTAATGCGTCAATGCTGCCATTATGAGTTTACCTATGGAGATGCATTGTAAAGCTGGAAATTTTTTTTTTATCTCATTATTTAAAAGTGTATTTTCCAGTAAACTACTTTGCTCTTGCGGTTGTATTTAAACACCAGGCAGAACCACAGCGAAGCTACTGTATTGTGCTGAACTGCGCATGTTCTTTATGGGAATTGTGCTGTTCAGGTACTTTCCAAATCCCCAGTGCAAAGGAAGAAGTCAAGGTACACGGTTAGGGTTTTTTTTTTTTTTTCATGATGGCACTGGGATACTCTTAAGACCAGCATGAAAACTCATACTCATGCGATCAGAATGAAAAGTTCAGAGCCTGCAGCTCTGCTCTTTTCATGCAGCTCCGGTAACACACTCCCAACGCAATTAGCTCAGTTAAGCCTGAAGCTAGGGCCACAGCTCAGCGCATGTGGTCAAGAGGGCTCGTCTGATTGGAATCGAACCGCAGAAGTAGTCGCCGGCTCTGACTGGGATGACTCTCAGTTTGGCTGAGTGTGCCGCGTACCCAGCGAGTAACATATCTACTGTGATCCGATGTTTGCAGCCTCTACTTTGTCAGAGACAAAAATAGTTGTGTGCGATGAAGGAGTCTTCGGTGCTTGAGTTGCACTGCTCTTGCGTTGGGCAGTTCAGCCTAGTGCACAATTCTCTATGTTCCAGCGAGTGTCACGTTGGTCGCTGCCCAGTGGTAATGTGACGCCTCTTGAGGATCACAGTGTTCATTGATTGCACATTTGAAGAACACAAAGGCCTGTTTGGGCCCTTGGGCTTGAGCTTAAGAGGTCCTGCCTTGTTAACTGCCGTGGTATAGTTTTCCTAACTGTGTGTTTCAAGGAGGCATTGTTTTTCCAATCTCTCCCTCCCTGATATATTGTTATTGGTGTTTTCTGGTTGAGCGCACAAGACAGAATAAAAAGGTAACAACTTTGTCTTCAACAGTGTTGAATGGAAACCAATATAATCTGGTATTATATGCTGCTTGTATTGTGTAGTTCACATCACAAGAACATCATTCATGAACCATGCGATTGCGTATATACTATGAATTATTGAAAAATGTATTTACATAATTACAAATAATTATCTAAATCTATCATTTCCCAGAATTACAATATCATTTTCTCTGTCTTTTTGCCAGTGGGAAGAAATCGGAGAGGTGGATGAAAACTATGCTCCTATTCACACGTATCAGGTGTGCAGAGTGATGGAGCACAACCAGAACAACTGGCTTCAGACGAGCTGGATCCTAAACGAAGGTGCACAGAGAGTGTTCGTGGAGCTCAAGTTCACTCTGAGGGACTGTAATAGCCTGCCTGGTGGCTTAGGCACCTGCAAAGAGACTTTCAATGTGTATTATTTCGAGTCCAATGACGACGACGACAGGAACATCCGCGAAAGTCAGTACACCAAGATCGACACAATTGCGGCCGATGAGAGCTTCACTGAGCTGGATCTGGGTGACAGAGTGATGAAACTAAACACCGAAGTAAGAGACGTCGGGCCTCTCACTAAGAAAGGCTTCTACCTGGCCTTCCAAGACCTGGGAGCCTGCATCGCCCTAGTGTCTGTGCGGGTCTTTTACAAAAAATGTCCCACGGTGGTGAAGAACTTGGCAGTCTTCCCAGACACCATCACGGGGTCAGACTCTTCTCAGCTTCTGGAGGTGTCAGGGACCTGCGTCAATAACTCGGTGGCCGAGGAGCTTCCCAGAATGCACTGCAGCGCCGAGGGGGAGTGGCTGGTGCCCATCGGGAGGTGCATGTGCCAAGCAGGCCATGAGGAAGTTAATGGTTCCTGTCAAGGTTGGTGAACATCTTCATTATTATGCAAATGCAGGCTGGCAAACGGCAGCGCATGTTCAACGGTCCTCCTTGAACCAAGCCTATGAATGTCACGGACGTTGAAGAGTGTCCACGCCCTTTGCGGAGCCAGGGAGTGCAGTGACATTCAGATCAGATTCTTAACACGATCCCGGTTTAGTCATATGCCATGCGATTTATAGGTCGTTGAAACCAAAAAAGATTTATGTAGGACATTTGAAGAGGAGTAGTGTTGTGAATATTGGCAATCTTATTAGAAACTCTTCGCATGGCTCAGTGGTTGGAGGGCGCGATGAGACGAGAAAGAGAAGAGGTGTGTGTGTGTGTGTGTGTGTGTGTGATGGGTTGACTGTCTAACAGCTGGCAGAGGGCGCATTGACTCCTGCGATGAATCTTAGAATCTGGACAGCACAATAGCCTTGAGCTCACAGCACCCTGCTTTGTTTCAGGCTGTATTTGCCATTATGGTGAACAAAAGGCATCACAGGGACAGTGATTAAGATCAAGACTCTTCCCTGAACACATGAATTGTGTATCCATAGATGTTAGTCTTCCCAGGGTGATGGGAAAGGCTTTGACCCAGTTTAAGTCATTATTTTTAGAAATGCTTACTCGGTTCCTGCCTCCAGCTAGACAGTTGAGCAAAGACGGTTAGCTTCAGTCTGTTTTGAAATCATCAGTGGAGTTTTGGCTCTCTGATTTTCATGGGTATGTAAAAGATTCCGCTAGTTTTACCGAAGCAAGCATGTTTTCATGTGTGTCGACAGAACGACTGGAGACATCACTTTCCCTGTACTGAAGAAGTGTCATCACTGATTGAGACATATTCTCTGAAACCTCTCCTCACTCTCTTTCGCTGCTGTTTTCCTATTTGTAGAGACAGTGCTCAGTGAGATGCCATCGTACCTTGTATTTTTAATAGACATTTCATACAACGGAAACTCAACTTTGTCGTAACACCCCCCCCCCCCCCCCCCAAACGCCCCATGTACGTGTCTGGAGTCGATAAATACAGTACATCCTCATTTTGGTTTCTATGGCAACTGGAGACTTCTCCTCAGTCTTTGACATTCATAGATATAAAATTTTTACACTTTCCCCCAACGTGAGCCAGACACACATGCAGGAGGAGGATGAAAGCCGGCTACAGTTAGAGTTTTTGCAGCTGATGAGCATGTTGCGCCTTTTCTCGTCATTCCTTAGACGTGAACGACCGCCGTGCAGGAAACGGGCGACCGTGGTTTTTAGGAGCAAATCCGGTAGATATGGCATATAAAGTAGCTCCCATGTGCTCATCCTTACCGTGTCTCGTGCTTGCAGCAATTCAGCAGTGCCCTTAATTCCGCCTCTTCCTCGAGCCACTCATAGATTATCAGTGCTGGCTGCTCAGTGTGCCATGTGATGATGGAACCCCAGCAATTCACTTCTCTCTTCTACACACACACACACACACACACACACACACACGCAGGGCTGTGCAGCCATCCAGCCATCTCTCCCTCTCACACACTCTCTCTTTTGCTCTCAGTCCTGTTCTGCAGGCATTTAATCATTTATCCTCCAGTGCGACATCAGGTGCTTCTCTCTTTCCTATGAACCACACTGGTGATCAGCCTCCCCCGCAGCCCCCACCCGGAGCTGGAGGCTATAATGATGGCTGGGACTGAGGGATAGAGAGGGATGGCAGAGCAGTGGAGAAGAGAGGAGAGAAGCGATGGTTACACGCTCCAGCGGTGGAGGAGGGCAATGTGTCCTATGAACGATATGGGCCCTTCCTCTTCTGCCCCTCTCCCTCCTTTCCCTCCTTTCCACAGATTGCTCCTTTTGTCTGGCTCCCAAGTTGGTGCTTTGCGATAAGACTTTTTTCTCTCTCTATCCCCCCCCCCCCCCCCCCTCTTTTTTTTCTTCTTCTGGAGAACGGTGAGATATTTCTGTGTGAATTAATTTCCATTGAGCCTTCCTAAGGGAACGCCCGTTGGCCCTGCACTGGAAGCTGCAGCTTTTTGTGCGGTTGCCCAGGTCACATGCAGACGAGGCAGCAATGCGTTGAAAATGAATTTTGCCCAATCGTGTGTGGGACGGCCCCCCCATTCAGCAAGCATGAAGCAAGCGAGCGTTACAATCCCATTCCTAATGAGACGAACAAGCAGAAGGAGTATACACAGTGCCGCTCCTGATTCACAGGAGCGTTGCACGCAATTACAAAATGACTGTAAACACAAGAGCAGAATCCACCAGAGATGCACAAGAGAGGAGCCACGCACTCTTCAGGGAGACACCCTGATTACATCCCGCTCGTCACTTGAACAAGAGCAATTGAATTAGATTGAGAGAGGAAATCATGACAGTTTAAATTGTATAGAGTTACACAGGAATCTGATGCCAAGTCCAAAGGGAAGTAAAAAGGTGTACATATTTAAATTCCACTCGTACTCCTGCCCTGTCCGATGAACAGAACTCGTGTCTCATTCGTCTAAGCTCAGTCAGTACCTGATGGGTAAGGTACGCTCGAGACAGCTTGGGGAATACACGCAATTGTAACACCCATAAAAAATTAACCTCCAAACTATGAACACCCAGAAATGTCAGTTTTATGGCATCGCTCTGTTTTATGAGCCTGTCTGATTTGGATGATGGAGTACCACTGACTGTTTGATGGATGAAGATGTGACTTCTCTTAGGTGTAGTGTTCTGTTTCATGCCCTTACAGGAATATAGGTCACATTTCCACTGAGTGGCCAACTCTCACTCCCAAGGGTCCTTCTGTGAGCGCTACCGAAAGCTTTCTGTTTATGGACGAACAAATCTGACGCCATCTACAGACACTTTAATCCAGGACACAGAAACCGAGGGCAATTACGAAGACTATTACTAAGAGCGCTTTTTATTTTCATCATCAGCCTTATGGCTAAATAAGGATCAATTAAAGCACAGACGGGATTTTAAAACAGGTACTTATGTGAATAATTCAACACTCGTTCCCAGATTCTGTTAAAAAAAAAAAAAAATTCTTTAATGTTCATGTTGCATTAAATACTGGACACTTAAGAAACAAACCAAAAACCTTTTTCATACTGCTGCATAATTTTGAGGGGGCGCACGGTGGCTTAGTGGTTAGCACGTTCGCGTCACACCTCCAGGGTCCAGGGTTTGAGTCCCGCCGGGGCCATGTGTGTGCGGAGTTTGCATGTTCTCCCTGTGCGTCGGGGGTTTCCTCCGGGTACTCCGGTTTCCTCCCCCAGTCCAAAGACATGCATGGTGGGTTGATTGGCGTGTCTAAAGTGTCCGTAGTGTATG
>JAFFST010054115.1:617519-629627 GCA_022414735.1 Noturus placidus
GTTGTTGATTCTTCACAAAAAATTACAGTTTTATATCTTTATGTTTAAGGCCTGAAACGTGGCAAAAGGTCGAACAGTTCAAGGGGGCCGAATACTTTCGCAAGGCACTGTATCAGTGATGATAGAGAAACAAAAACATAAACAAGAATATATGCATGGCTCACAGCTCTCACTTCTCTGTAGTGTCTGCCTCCAGAGATCAGGGTCGTGTGCCCGTCATCGCCGTGGCTGTTACACTGGGCATCATCCTGCTGGCGCTGATCACCGGCTTTCTGCTCAGTGGCAGGTGAGAACGTGATTGATTTTTATCACTCAGCTTGATGGAGAAATCTGGGTGGTGTATTGAAAACTTGTCAACATTATTTCCTCGAAAATTATTAACATGGGTAGAAAACGATAGACAATGGTGTGACTCAGTGCTGTGGCATCAATCACATTACTTTAATATTGTATTATACATTCATGTACTGCTCTTTAAACATTTATTCATTAATATTTTATTGTTCTAATGGCCTGGCAGAGTAAATATACACTGTTACTCATTATATAGCCAAAATGTATTTTCTATCCAAGCATGCATCAAAGTATTGCACCAATATACACTACCATACACTCCAAACTAAACGATTGGAGACATGTGACTGAAATGTATCCCATGGTCTTATAAAGCTTTTGATCTGAAGGTGTGTGATTAAACGTTTGAAATCTATATTATACGAATATAATCGTGCCGACGTATTCATTTCTTTCATTAGAAAACTAACATTTTATTTACAAAACAATATTTTTTTTAAACAGACGATTCAGAGCGAAATATTCCGAAAAGCAGCCAATAAGTGTCCGGAATAGGTGAGAACTCCTTTAATACTGTTTAAAAAGCATCTCAGGGGGATTCCTCAAGAAATCGGTCGAGAAAATGCCAAGAATACATTTCTTGAAATTCTAGGCGAAAAGGGTGTTTACTTTGAAGATGTTAAAATATTAAATTACTTTTGTGATTAATTTTGTGTTTTTTCCCATAGTTCCATTTGTGTTACTCCAGAGTTTTGATGACTTTATTATTATTATAAAATGTGTGTGTGTGTGGGGGGAATAAAGCATTTACTAATTATTATTAAATGATTAATTAATTGATTAATTATTAATAATATATTTATGTTTTTAAAAAAATTGACCGGTAGAGTATGATGACATATTTCAGTAAGGTATTTTTTGTTTTATTTTATTAGATTAGATTAGCTAGACAGACAGACAGACAGACAGACAGACAGACAGACAGACCGACATATACAGTGGTGTGAAAAAGTGTTTGCCCCCTTCCTCATTTCCTGTTCCTTTGCATGTTTGTCACACTTAAGTGTTTCGGAACATCAAACCAATTTAAACAATAGTCAAGGACAACACAAGTAAACACAAAATGCAATTTGTAAATGAAGGTGTTTATTATTAAAGGTGAAAAAAAATCCAAACCATCATGGCCCTGTGTGAAAAAGTGATTGCCCCCCTAAACCTAATAACTGGTTGGGCCACCCTTAGCAGCAACAACTGCAACCAAGCGTTTGCACAAACATGCAAAGGAACAGGAAATGAGGAAGGGGGCAAACACTTTTTCACACCACTGTATTCCTCAAAGAGGAAATTTGTTTCCACTGTGGGTGTGTAGAAAACATATACACAACCATACATATTAACCATCAAAACAATCACAGAGGGGAGAAGGGGACAAAAAGAAAGCAACAAATGCCAGAGCATACGATGGCATCACAATGGCTGTGTTTAACGCTTGTATAGCCATAGGAACAAAGCTCCTACCATAGCTAACCTTTCTGCACAATGGGATTCTATACCTGCGGCCAGAAGGAAGGGGGTTGAAATATTGATTAAGTACCGTAGGTGGTCTGGATCATTTAAAATTGTATGCGCCTTCCCGAGCGTATACGAAAAAACACAGTCCAATAAATTAGGGGTTGGAATACTCATCATTTTTGTTGCTAAATGGAAGAAACAAATGGCACCATACATAAGAACCGGCTCAATAATACTTCGATACAGAAGTTGCTTTATTATGATTTAAGCCTGTCACTTATAATTAGCATATGCTGCACTGCTTATTTAACACATATATTTAAATGAACTCCTACATGGCACTGCTACACCGTAATCATTCAAGCTGATGCATATTAGATATTTGACTTGCACATGTACATCTCTGCTGCTGTTCATTATATCCAGCTTTGTAAGGGACAAAAGAAAATAAAAAAAACACTTGTCCCAGTGCTGGCTTTGTAACAATAGCCGAGCAGGAAGTGGCAGTGTGACAATATCCTGTTTCACACATGCTGTCCCACTTTGTATCTCAGGCCCATTGTGTTCAGAAGAGATACTAACGTTCACACATGTGTCTTAGAACACAGAGAGAAGTGATATGCCGCTCAGAAACGGGATGCAATATTTGAAACATGTACCGTCTTCGTAACGACCGTCGTTAGACAGAAGTAGATCTGTAATTAACAGGTGTAAGAGATGGAAAAATAGTTGCATTTATTATGCCTGAGGTATTTATGTTTTTCACATGTTTTGTTAATAAAGATACATATTCCATCCCAGAATAAGACAAAGGAATTTCCCTCTGGAGGACTTGTCCAGAGCTGCGATCTGATTGGAAGGCTGCTTGTCTTTTTCTTGCAATCATTGTCCTTGTTCCCGGCCCTCCGCCCTTGAACTGAGCTGCAGCCCTCGATTCGATGCTGTCAAGTCCTTGGCGAGATTTACGCCAGCCGCTGGGGGAGGACCACAAAAACACACTAGGAGCAGGCAGAATTTCTAACGAGCCTTCACACCACCACACGAGAGGCAACCATGATTGTTTAAGCAGGTGCCGTGTAACATTTCAAGGACGGAGCACGTTGAAGCAATTACTCCTAAACTGTTTCATTGTATCTCTTTCGCCTCAGCCTTGACACTCGACTGACCTTTAGTGTCTAAGGTATAGCCTGGAAGTCCACACTAGTGCAGGAAGCTATCAGATCAGTTAATAGCCTTTTTTTTTTTGGCCTCATGAATGAACTATATTGCATTTGAGAGACTGTTACAGGAGGTAATGCTGAACATGAGCAGTCAGACAGCCCGGGAGGAATCCGTGACACATTCAGCCTGTCAGTGGAATACTGATATCACACTTTGCTGTGTAATTATTAACTGTGCCTTGTCTTGTGGAAAGGTAAAACGTTCCTTTTCTGGGGCTGTCAGCTCTGTTTACATTAGCATGGCTATCAATTCAGCTAGCATTCGAGCATGAGGTATTGCTCAGAGAAGCAGAATCTTTAAATGTAATTAGTCAGATCAAACTGTGACAGTCTATCAGAAAACATATGACATGCCAATATTTCCAGTTCTAATCCATTTCTTCATTTGCTAGTTCCCAGCTATTAGCCATTTCTCCACAATCACACAGCTATGAACAGGGGAGGATGAGAGATAGCGTGTTCTTCCCATGAGACATGTATAGCCAGACAGCACATACTTTAGAACTGCTACTCGTACTACATGACAACACAGCAGAACACACTCAGGAACACATACAAGAGAACACAGACACCTGTGATTGGTTAGTGTCACTCTGATTGGTTAATGTCAACCTCACAAGTTCTCAACGATGCTTTTCTGTTGTGGCACTTGTACAGCATTTTGAAGCACAGCAGCCAAAGTGTGCATCATCACTAGTCCAATCAGATGTGGTGCTTTAGCAAAGGAGGCTAAAGGTCGAGTTACAACACTTCACTAATCTCTCCAGCTGAAAAAGAGGAAACACACGCTTCTTTGGCTTTGAAATAGTAAAAGAGAGGTGGTAAAGCAGGATTTTGTGCTAACAAAAGAAATTAGTAGGTGTTTCTTTTTTAATTCACACTTTAAAAAGAAAAAAAAAAAAGAACTGAATGGAATTCTGCCTCTAGGTAGTTCATTTCCCACCAATTTGAGTAACTTTGAACTGACGCTGCTGTTTGACATGGAATGAGTGCTTGAATGAGCATTGGCTTCTTGGCTTCCTGGCTTCTCAGCTGAAACTAGGTGCTTTACTATTAGTTAGTAGCACAAAAGCTTGTGGATGAAATGGTATTGCCCCCCCATAATAACAAGATGAAAAGGTTTAGTGGCAAAATTTGTATTAGCTAGTGAGATTAGCTTGAGAGTTTTGTGTTGTGATATTGAAATTAAAATGATTTTCAAATGATTGATGTCAAAAAGTAAATAAATAAATAAATGATATACAGTACATTTTCACTTAGGGGTGTACTCACTTTTGTTGCCAGCGGTTTAGACATTAATGTCTGTGTGTTGAGTTATTTTGAGGGGACAGTAAATTGACACTGTTACACAAGCTGTACACTCGCTACTTTACATTGTAGCACAGTGTCATTTCTTCAGTGTTGTCACATGAAAAGATATCATCACATATTTACACACATGTGAGGGGTGTATATATGTACGTATGTATATGTATGTATGTATATATGTGTGTGTGTGTGTGTGTGTGTGTGTGTATACACATATATGTATATGTGTATGTATATATAGCATCAGCTAACCAATGTGAATAATCTTTGGTACTGGTATAATTATTGTTCTATGACCAATATGCACTGAAATATAGACATTCATTTTTTTTCCTTTTTTAGAATTATTACGTAAAGAATGGTGAGTTTTACTGTAAAACAGCTAAACATAAATCGTGTTAAACTTCACTAAGAGAGGCAGCCAATAGCAGTGCAGTGGGGACATCTCTTGTGTAACTCGCCATGAGCCGTCACTGTGTCTTATCACTGAAGCAATACTGTGTCCTGCACACATTTCCAAGTTTTGTGACAAGATGTTTACTTCTTGAAGACTCCCAAACACACAGACTTTTACAGCGCCTGACTGAGAGAAAGACCTGGCTGTGTGTGTGTGTGTGTGTGTGTGTGTGTGTGTGTGTGTGTGTGTGTGTGTGTGTGCGCTTGCTCACACATGCTGAAACCCTCTTAAAGCTATTACCCGCCTATCTATTGTCTCTGTCCGTCACCCGTCTCTCTGTCCCCCAGTCCCTCTTATAGCTTAGCAGCCCTGTATCCAAAGAGAGAGAAAAAAAGAAATGGACAGATGGACACAATTTTAAGATTTTACAAGCAGGGCATGTCTCTGTGTGTATTTGTCCACCATTCTCAACTGGGAATGTTGTTCTTTTTTGCCAGGCGCTGTGGCTACAGTAAAGCAAAGCAGGATCCCGATGAGGAGAAGATGCACTTCCACAATGGCCACAGTAAGTCAGCACAGAAAAAAGCACATACAGAGGTTCATACAGAGTCCAGCTAACAACCTGGTCATGTTATATAACCTGGTATATATTACTTTATTATTCTTTTGCTTGTTTGTTGTTACGACAGGCAAATCTCCATCACTGAACCATATTTCTCTACATGTAGAGGAAATCCAGTTATTTCAGTTATAACCAATTCAAGCGCATGTGCACTAGGCATGTAATTGATGAAATTTGACATTTTAAAAATGTTTTTTATAACTCTAAAGACAGAATGTCTCTTAGAAGTCTGACTAGACTACAACTATCATGATCACTGGTAATTAAAAGTAGATTTTAACATATTAGTTCTCTTAAATCCAAAAAAAAGTTCTATCTTAAGTTCTCTTGAACTCCATCTCTGTGTCACATGCTGGCACCGATTCCTATTTTTGATCTTGTGTTACATCCAACTTTAGCAGACCTCTATTCCCTCATGATGTCTTACATAACCCCTGTTCAAGAAAAAAAAAAGCTATAAAGTGATGAGCATGTGTTACATTCTTCTTTCAATTGTTTGTTTTTTTCCTCTCTATTTCGCTTCCCTCTTAGTCAAATTCCCTGGCGTGCGTACATATATTGATCCTCACACCTACGAAGATCCCAACCAAGCTGTCCACGAGTTTGCAAAGGAGATTGATGTCTCTTGCATTACAATAGAGCGTGTGATCGGAGCTGGTGAGTAAGAAAACACAGCCAGGATCTAAAAGGGAATTAAACTGGAGATTGAGTGACTGGAAAATGGAAGATTGCTCCTAGACTTCACGTCATTTTTGTATACAATAAACAGAATGATGCTTTTGGTTTATTGTACCATAAAGTCAAAGATATACATAAACTTGATATAGAGCTCAAGCCAAACACTTGCAATAAAAATATTCTGCACGTAACTCAGTGGTGTAAAGTAGACACGCGAAAACTAAAACTGCTTGGCGCTGATATCGACTCGCCGTATATCTTGCACATTCTCTTTCAAAGTGTAAATGCATGTTAATCCCGCAATAAGGGATCTTTATCTGTCCCATTCTGTCTTGGTGTCTAACTGTATCCTGTTTGGCAGGTGAGTTTGGAGAGGTGTGTAGTGGGCCATTGAGACTGCCAGGGAAAAGAGAGCTCATGGTGGCTATTAAGACACTGAAAACAGGGTACACCGAGAAGCAAAGACGAGACTTCCTGGCCGAGGCCAGCATCATGGGCCAGTTTGATCATCCTAACATCATCCACCTGGAGGGTGTGGTCACTAAAAGTAAGTGTATTAGCTTATACACTACCGGGTAAAAGTTTGGAGACACTCGACTGAAATGTTTCTCATGATCTTAAAAACTTTTTGATCTGAACGTGTGTGATTAAAAGTTTGAATTCAGTGTTGTAGACAAAAGCATTTAATCGTGCCGACTATTCATTTCTTTCATTAGAAAAAGAACATTTTATTTACAAAAATGTTGTTTTAAACGGACGACTTGTAGCAAAATATTCCGAAAAGCAGTCAATACGTGTCCAGCGTAAATGGGAACGTCTTTAATACTGTTTAAAAAGCATCCCAGGGAGATTATAATTGAAGAAACTGGTTGAGAATATGCCAAGAATACATTTCTGGAAATTCTAGGCAAAAAGAGTGTCTACTTTGAAGATGCTAAAATACTAAATTATTTTGATTTATTTTGGATTTTTTTCTATCGCGACATAATTCCCATAGTTCCGTTTGTGTTACTCCAGAGTTTTGATGACTTCATTATTATTCTAAAGTGTGAAAAAAAAAACTAAATAAATATAAAGAACGAGAGTGTCTAAACATCTGACCGGTGGTGTATTTGTATAAATCTTATAATGCTATAAAATCTTATAATGCTATAAAGATTATTAATGGGCTCTCTTTATCTTTTACAGTTTAAAAGATCAAGTTGTACTTGCATTGTACAAGACATTTTGTTCTTTTCTCATCTGCTCTTGTTAAACTTGTTGCACTATGGATGTAGTAGATAAACACTAGGTTGAAAGAGTCTAGAAGAAATGTAACTGAAGGAATTTTTGAACAGTAAAACGAGTCTTTCATCCATTTTATCTATTATTTAAAAGTAATGTGTATGCTTCATTGTCTCTACTCCCTTTAAGGCAAGCCAGTGATGATCATTACAGAGTACATGGAGAACGGATCTCTTGACACTTTTTTAAAGGTGTGTTTCTCTTTCCTTTCACTAGAAATGCTTTTAAAATAAGGCTGAATTTTCTGCCTTTATTAAATTTTTTTGTCTGTACTTTATGACCATAGTGTTTTGGCATAGCCTGCTATAGGCCTTATAGGCTTCTACTGGGGTCGTGTCCTAATTACTTTTTGATAAATCTGGTTTTGTCCCCAGCCTTATTTTAAAGGGTTCAAATATTACAAATCTTCTAACATTACACGGCAGAACGGCTCCGCCGCTTTCTATATTACAGTTTTTTTCCAGGTGGCATCTGTATTAATGTCTCTGCTATGATCAAACCTCCAGAGATCTATAAACGAATACACCATGAGCAAGTTTGTAGCGGGTGTTTATTTATAAGACCAGGATTTTGTGACACATGGCAAAACGATCACTTTGTGTCATGAATTTATTTGTAGGAAACTCTAATCATGATTGTGGCATGTCTGAATAGAAAGGCTTTAGCAGCTGTAGCTGTTCTTACAATGGCCAATTCAGTGAGCCTGTGAGCTCATGCTTATTGGTTCACTTTTTTTGTGTTTGTACTTCTAGCAGGCTCAGTAAGACACAGTGTAGATCATAAATACATTTAAAAAAAAAAAACGTAAGAAACATCCGTCATTTGTCTTTAAGAATTTGCACTAATATACTGCGCCAAGTCCAACGCACCTAGAAGTTCTCTTGTCTTGCTATCTCCCGTATATGGCTACAACGATGATAAAGGGCGGCAGTGGCTCAGTCGGTAGAGTGGGTTGTCCACTAATCCACTAATCGTGGGGTTGGCGGTTCGAATCCCGGCCCGGGTGATCCCATGCCGAAGTGTCCTTGGGCAAGACACTGAACCCTAAGTTGCCCCCGATGGCAAGCTAGCACCTTGCATGCAGCTCTGCTCCCATTGGTGTGTGAGTGTGTCTCATTTGTAAGTCGCTTTGGATAAAAGCGTCTGCTAAATAAATAAATGTAAATGTAAATAAAGCTTTGAAGTCTGTAAAGGTGTTTAAAATAAAAACGTCGAGCGTTAAGATTCGGTGCGACGACTGAAAAAGCATCAGGAACACTTTCAGTGCAAATCGGCCTGGTGTCTCTGATCGTGCAAGTTTTTTTTTGTACATGTCAAATCTCTTCCTATCTCACCCTGCAGAAGAATGACGGGCAGTTCACGGTGATCCAGCTGGTTGGCATGCTGCGTGGCATTGCCTCGGGCATGCGCTACCTTTCCGACATGGGCTACGTGCACCGCGACCTGGCCGCCCGTAACATCTTGGTCAACAGCAACCTGGTGTGTAAGGTGTCCGACTTCGGCCTGTCTCGAGTGCTAGAAGACGACCCGGAGGCGGCCTACACCACCCGCGTACGTGCTGACTTGCACTATCCCGCCAACCCCACGACCTCCCTGCCATTAACCAGCACTCCACATCCATTTATGTCAGAGCAGAACAGCCTTTAGCACACTCCTGCTCAATACTGCTGGCTTTTTCTCTTTCTGTCAGTAGTGTGTATTGAACCAGAGCTCACCCTTTCTCTGACAGCATTACAACAAATGGTAGGAAGACTTAATACTATTAGGTGAATGTTTGCCTTTGCTGTGACGGTACTGAGTGCAGCTCACTTCTGCAGCAGAGCTTTAAGCTCCAGGCTGAATTTGCCATTAATAAACACAGCACTGAATGTCGCTGGCTTTGAAAGAGAGATAATTAGTAGCTCAGTGTCAGCGGTTGTAATTCCACTGATTATTATTTCCCTTTTCCACCTTGGCATGTCACAGTAGTGTTTATATATGTGTATGTATGCTTGTGTGGGAGCAGACTAAGGAGCAGCAAATTGAGATGTACTTCACTAATAGGTTCAGAGAGCTTCAGAACAGCAGACATCCACGTGTCGCATTCTTCCTATTACCGTATTTACCCACTTGACATGCTCATTTTCCCAGCCGTGAATAGAACGCTAGAAAGTGAGAAGTGTTCAGAATGACTCTCTGACAGGGAATGTTTCTGATGAGCATTGCTCTGTTTGTCGTTTAGGGAGGGAAGATTCCCATCAGATGGACAGCACCAGAGGCTATCTCTTACAGGAAGTTCACCTCAGCCAGCGACGTCTGGAGCTATGGAATTGTCATGTGGGAGGTGATGTCATACGGCGAAAGACCCTACTGGGAGATGAGCAATCAAGATGTACGTTTATTTACACCTTGGTTGTTCTGTAAATCTGTCATTGCAGACACTGTGTATCCATTTAAATAGCCAATTACACTTAAAAACACCTTCTATTCAAATGAAACAGTTCCATCGTGTAATCATAAATAATGTCATAAGCAGTGAACATTTGGACCTTGTGTACTGTCCTGAAAGGACAGATTTGAACCGGTATTTCCTTTTCATTTATTGAGTCTGGCTGTATAAAGCTATTCTCCTTGTTGTATCATCTTGTGTCTTAAATATACATACATTCAGGATGTAAATGATTTGCTAATTATTTTTAAACTCCTTTTTTGTGTAGCAGGGCATTGTAACTCTTAAAAGCAGCCCTTTTTTGGAATTAGGTTTTGGAAGAGAGGTTATGGAGTATAACTAGCCCTGAATTATTTGACATTTATACGTACACTGTATGTATTCCTGTACAGATACACACACACTTTTGTATCAACATGGCCACAATAACAGCAACATGCAAATTGGTAGCTTCTTAACTGTCCAAATTATTACCAATTAACATAGACAAGTTAATCGGTGTCTTTTGGTTAAAAAACATGGCAAACCTACTCCTTTTTTTTCATAAACATTCAGGTCATCTTTGTGCATGATGAAGTATTTGGTGAGAACTGACTACCAATTATTTATCCACCATGGAGATGTCGTAATTGTTTTTCCGAGCCATTTTAAGTGTGTGTGTGTGTGTGTGTGTGTGTGTGTGTGTGTGGATAGCATCTGAGATGTAGTGTACTACAGAGAGGCTGAAAAATGGGGTCCTGTGTGCATAGCAGTCAAATGTTGGGCTCAGCTGACATTATTGAGCATGGTTAGTGGGGATGGGAGTTGCATCGACAACAATGGAGACTGGTTACAGGGGGTATGATATTCAATAGTCGAACACCCAGTGGGCAAGTCAAAGGCTGCCTCTCAGTACATTCAGGGATGCAGGGGCTTGCATTGGAAATGCAGTCAGTATCAGACTGGAGTTCTGACTGCAGTGAACTCGGTGAACTTTGCTTAAGGTATGAGAGTTTCATATCTGTTGGAAGTAAAATATGGATTTTACTTCTGCAAAAAATGGCATGAAGCTGCATAAAACATAGTTGAGTCAAAAAGTGGTTGATGGGAGACGGTTTGTAATTAGTCTACTAATTAATTCTATTTTTTTATCGGTCACATAATTCAATGTTGCAATGTGCTACACCAGCGCTGTTTCCTTTGTTCTCTGTTATATGAATGTCATGTTAGAAGTATAATGTCTGTGCATGCGTGTGTGTGTGTGTGTGTGTGTGTGTGTGTGTGTGTGTGTGTGAGCAGCATTAAAAAGGAGGACACAATACAGAAGTTTTCAGAGAAGGTCCCTAAAGGAGGTGCAATTTCAAGTCATGTTGTTGTCAAGCAGAACTGACCTTTTTTTCCCACTCCTAGCCTGCCAGTGACAACTTCATTCGCGCCTCAGATCCTCTTCTCCTCTCCATCATTAATCTGTTTCACACGCTTGGGAAAGAGAAAGTTAT
Source organism: Noturus placidus (assembly GCA_022414735.1). Classification (NCBI taxonomy): domain Eukaryota; kingdom Metazoa; phylum Chordata; class Actinopteri; order Siluriformes; family Ictaluridae; genus Noturus; species Noturus placidus. Next base: position 628,741 of record JAFFST010054115.1, read on the forward strand.
TTGATGTTTTATTTAAGGCCTTCATGAGAGCTGCCTCAGATCTCTCGCTCTGCTATACTCAACTCACTCTCCCTTTGCTCCCACCCTGTCTCTTTTTCTCTCCCTACAGTATGTCTCTCTCTCTCTGTCTTTCTCACACTTGTTCTGCCTCTTTTTTTTTTTCTTTCTCTTTTTCTGCTAGACGTTGCTGTCGGGGATTGGTTTCTGAGCTGCTCTTGTTTTGGATTTCTCTTTTTGCCAGCATAGTGAGAGAATTTTGTTGGAGGCTATGAGGGAGATGAGAGTTTGGCATCTCGCCCAGTGCAGTAGTCAGATCTTAGCTGCTTGAAGGCTTCTGAACCTTAAATAAACACAGAACATATCAGCAGACCTCTCAATCTAACTGTGTGTAATCAATATAAGGGATTGGATTTGTGCATTAGGTGAAAATCTTTGTAGATTGGGGAAAAAAAGAATACTTTTGCTTTTCATTTTACCACTTGCCGCTTTTCTTGTATGTTGTTGTTGTTGTTAAAAAAAAAAAAAATGAGAAAAAAATCAGGGTGGCAAAAATTATCTGGAAAAAATAAAGTTTGTATGAAGCTAATGAAATTATGATTGTGACAATGCATGTAATAGTAATTCACAACCAGCACTACATCGTACACCAGCTCAGATGTAATAAAACAAACAAAACAAACTTAATCACATTTCTACTTTAGGCATGAAAGAAGTCAGAGAACACCTTGACAGGCAGCCAATCAGGGAAGAGAAAGGACACAAGCATGATAGTCTAAAAAACAATCGAGAATGCAAATATGTTGCCCTTGAGTCTTATGCCTGTTGTTGGGTTTATTTATACAACCAGCAATAATTAGTGTAGCCATCATGTGCCGGGGTTATGGGGC
>JAFFST010054115.1:629647-641225 GCA_022414735.1 Noturus placidus
GGCGGGGGGGATGAATCATGGGTAAATGAACCACATGTAAAATGACATATAAATGAATCATATATAAATGAATCATGTATAAATCTTGTGGGAGGTATGTTACTGGGGTTAAAAGTTTGATTCTGTATGGATTTATGAAAATGAATGTACATGAATTATAAGTAAAGTGATCATATGTAAATTGTTATCGGGGTAAAAAAAAAATGTTGATTCTGTATTGATATATCTTGTACTCTGAAAAGTGTATGAGAATCAATAAAAATTGTTATGAGAAAAAAAGAGAATGCAACTTATAATGATTTCTCCAGTTTTAACCCCCTGAGTAGAATCCCTTACAACAGCACAAATATGTAACACTGGTGTTGTCTCAAGCACACCTGTTCCACCTAATCAAGGACTTCATTAGTTGGACCAGGGGCGCTTGAGCTGGAACACTTGAAATACCTGAACTGGCTAGGGGAAGAAAATGTATTAAATACCTGGACCGGGCAGAAAAAGAAAGCTATCACCGGCGGCGAGCAGATTTCTGAGAAGGCAGGTTGTGAAAAACCCTCGAGTGACTGCAAAGGACCTGCAGCAAGACTTGGTGGCAACAGACACTGAGGTTTCAGTGAGCACAGTAAGGCACGTACTAAATGCAGAAGAATTCCATGCCAGATCTCCAAGACGTTCACCACTACTGACCCAAAAGCACAAGAAAATCAGCTCAAAATCATATAAATAAACCACAGAAGTTTTGGGATTCTGTTCTGTGGAGCCATGAAACAAAACTGGAACTTTTCGGCACATTGGATCAGTGGTTGAATCACCACGGCTTGGTTGCAGAAGAATTCCTGGAAGAATCTACAAGACCATCATGGTCACCTGACTTGAACCCCATAGAAAATCTCTGGTGGGATTTGAAGAAGGCGGTTGCAGCACACAAACCCAGGAATATTACTGAACTGGAGGCCATTGCTCATGAGGAATGGTCTATGATTCCGAGGGAACGCTGCCAGAAGCTCTGCATCTTGTTTGCAGCAGGTCACAACAGCAGAAGGGTGCTCTACTAAGTACTAAAGATGCGTGCCATGAAATGGTTGAATAACTTTGAAACTGGAGAAATCATTAAAAGTTGCATTTTCAGTTGAATTTGGGCGAAAACACATCAAGCATTTATTGTGTTTAATTAATTCAATTGCTTTTCTTTGATTTCTTCATTGCAAACAGCTGAAAGTTTGTCAATTTTCGACATTTAACCTGATTTTCAATGGGGGTTGAATAATTTTGATTGTAACTGTATTTGTGGAATACTTGCACTACATCCCAAAATAGTGTACTAATACAGTATGTCATTACAGCTTTCGTGTCCTTACTATTTAGACCTACGGACTGAGCAGAACTTCTTTGGCCTGATGAAGAGAACAGGCTCTTTTGTGGGACAACAGTTCAGAGCTGTTTGAGATTGGACCAGCATTAGCGCCATGTTGGTGGTCTATGAGTAAATGGTGTCTACTGTTCTGGTGGTCTGGTACTAAGAGTAAAACCAGACTTTTCTTACTTCATTTGCTCCACAAGTTTCTCTCTTAAAATATTTGAATATAGATCCATATTTTCCAAGAGTGACTAATACATCTCCGCTGTTTGTGTATATCTGTGAAACGTTTTCTTTTGCCACGTGGACTTTTTTTAAATGTAAACCATAATACCTTGCAGTTGCTAACGTAAGCATTATTTGTCATCATAACCATCAATTGTAGTTTTAATTTGCTTTCTATTAGCACTTGATCCAACTACTGTGTTTAATTCATATGAATACATGTAACGGTCTCTATTGTTTGACATAAGCAGGATTGACTGTAAGTATTATGATTGGATGAAAGAAAACATCGGATGATGCATGGTGTGTAATGTATTTTTCTGTATATTTATATATCAGGTGATAAAGGCTGTAGAGGAGAGCTACAGGCTGCCAGGCCCTATGGACTGCCCCACAGCTCTCTACCACCTCATGATGGACTGCTGGCAGAAGGACAGGAACAGCCGGCCCAAGTTCGATGAGATAGTGAGCCTCCTTGACAAGCTCATACGCAACCCAAGCAGCCTGAAAAGCCTCGTCAATCCCTCCAACAGGTACCAAGTAACAACTTACTTAAACTGTGTTTATTCACTTCAGTAGTTTCCAGCAATTTGTCTGTTGTCTTATTCAAAAATATTCAAAAAGACATTCCATCCTTTCAGTTTGCTTCTCGTCTCCGTTTCTCTGCCTCTGTGTCTCTTTCATCCCTGTTTTGTTTGTTGTTTACGCAGAAGTCCATCTCTCTTTTAAACTAAATGCTAATTATGGTATTATTTTTGTCATCTTATGTCTTCAAGCACAAAAAAAGCGTGTCATGTCTGCAAAATGCTGATAATGCAGCGTTAACAGCTTTTTGTTACATGGCTGACACAGAAAATCAAGATTTAATGACACTTGAAACAAATAAGCGCTGGTACTTCATGATTTAATGCCGAGTTAAGTGGAAGTGACAGCGTACAAATGACTTCCAATTATGGTGATTACACGGTTTCAGATATATTTTCTGCATTGCGAATCGCTCTGTACACGCTGGAATCTATTTTCTGTAATTGTCTTATGGAATTATGTTACATTTAATAAGACTGATTTTGAGTGAGGGAATTTGTTATGTTGGTTCTAAATATAATCTTTTAGTTCAGCTCGTTTTTTTTTTCTTTTTCTTCTTCTTTTTTTTTTTTTTTTTACAGTTATGGCAATAGATAGACTTATATTCACAGAAATATATATTCCAGTCACCAAAGTCCAGTAGTAAACAGATCATTATCGATGTGTCGTATTTATACTACATTGCTGTTAAAAAAAAAAGAATTTTTTCAAAGAATAATTCGATTAAAACCTCTCTACTAACTTTTCAGCTGTTTTTGTTTATTTGCATAATTAAGGCTCTCGATGCATGCACAAGTACAGTCTTCATATAGCATGCTAATGTTAGATTTATGCATCCATTTGTTCAACAGCCCATTTGTCTTTCCCACAGGGTGTCCAATTTATTAGTGGAGCATGGCAGTGCAGAGCTTTGTGCTTTCAGCTCTGTTGGGGAATGGTTAGATGCCATAAAAATGGGTCGATACACCGAGCTTTTCATGGAAAGTGGATACACTTCACTGGACGTAGTCACTCAGATGACCTTAGAGTAAGTTCCCCGATGTTGTCATTTCCTGCCACTAGGGTCATGGATATTATCGGATGTGCATTAACAGACAACACAAGCACGTTAAAAATGCAAAATCATTTAGTTATGGCAGGATTTTGATTTAATTTGGGTTTTTAATTGCACAATTTCACATCTACAGTCATGACGTGCCTTTTCTTCACTGTCATTTATTTACTACTACACTGACTGAGGTTTTATTTTACTACATGTTAAACACGATTATTCCCACAGACCAAACAAAACAAATGATACACAACAGCCATTAAATAAGGACCAGATTCTAACGGTAAATCAAATAATAATAATAATAATAATAATAATAATAATAATAATAATAATAATCTTTATTTTATAAGTGAGTGCTTTATTAAAGGCAGGCACGCTTGTTATTGGATGGGAAAACAATACAGCCTATAGATCAGGTGTGTCCAATCTTATCCGGAAAGGGCCGGTGTGAGACCAGATTTTTGTTCCGACCAAAAGCCACACCTGAGTCTATTGAAAGCCAAGTTCGACTGGTTAAACAGGTGGACTCAGGTGTGGCTCCTGCTTGGTTGGAATGAAAACCTGCACCCACACCGGCCCTTTGTGGATAAGATCGGACGCCCTCGCTATAGATAAAATACTCATAGACAGTTTTAGGATGAACCGTAAAACAGAAATATACGGTGTACAACAAGTAAATAATTATAACGATAAAGATTATTATTTTCTAAGGTCACTAACCATTTAACAATAAACATTTCTTGATTCACTTATATCTATTCCTGGGTTAGATTTTCAAATGTTAGTGTATTTTTAAAATAAGGTCATTTAAATACAAGTGCTATTATTTGTTGTAATTTTTACAAAATAATAATCATCATTTATACTTTAGCTTTTATTCTGATTGATGAGAAGGTGTTGATTTTCTATAACCGAAGTTCTGACAGTAGTGCCAGCTGCAAGATTTATATTAATAGCTTAATCGATTGGCGGTTTTCTCAGCAATTTTTGTTTTGACGTATTAATTTCAAAATAGAGAAAGAGAGACTGGTGAGGGTACAACTGTTTATAGCTGCTTTAATGTAAATGAAAACAGGATCTGTTTTACAGACATCCCACAACAGTAACTTTAACTATCAACAAAATGTAATAAAATGTATGACATGTCGTGGGCACACGGTGGCTTAGTGGTTAGCATGTTCGCCTCACACCCCCAGGGTTAGGGGTTTGATTCCCACCACGGCCCTGTGTGTGTGAAGTTTGCATGTCCCTGTGCTGCGGGGGTTTCCTCCGGGTACTCCGGTTTCCTCTACCATGTCCAAAGACATGCATGGTTAGCTGATTGTGCCCTGCGATGGATTGGCACCCTGTCCAGGGTGTACCCCGCTTCCTGGGATAAGCTCCAGGTTCCCCGTGACCCTGTAGGATAAGCAGTATAGAAAATGGATGGATGATATGTTGTTTTTAAGTAAATGCATAAAATATTAGCATTGGCAAAACACTAGGGTACAAGATGAATAAAACACTTCTGTTATAGGAAAATAATCATCTTCAGAGGGTTAACAGTAACTCTGTTCCTTACTTAAAAGCAGCGGGTGTTGTATTAAACTCTGGAGGTGTTTAATTATGTTACTGACTGTTTTACAGAGATGTGAGGAGGGTGGGAGTCACTCTGGCTGGACACCAGAAAAAAATCCTCAACAGCATCCAGGAGATGCGAGTCCAGATGACGAATGCCACTATTCCTGTCTGAGGCGGCTCTTAGAGCTGCCCGACCTACAGTAGTAGCCTAGCACTTTTTCCACCAGGGACACTTATTTATTGAATATGGAACTAGTAAACTCTTCAAAGGGAAATGACTCGATATTCCCGAGGAACAAAATGAGGATCGGTTTGATGGCTGGACGGAGAGGTGTGTGTGTGTGTGTGTGTGTATGTGTGTGTGTGTGTGTGTGTGTGTATTGCTCAGCCTGTCAGCCTCCTGACAGCTTTGACAGGACCGAGTCAAACGTGTTGGCAATGAAACATTTGGGAAAGTGTGGCACATTTCCAAGTAGGACCACTGAGCGGCTGGTGAGAGTCTCTGGGCTGAATGTATAGCACTTTGTTCAAAACCTCATGCAACAATATTATTACCTCCAGAAATCCACAAAATCTCCAGTCTGCCTACGTCGACAGATGTTATTCCACATGTTCACTCGGAGATAAGGTCATGCCGTAAGACTTAAACCGTATCAGTCGGCGAAGGAAGAAGTGGCCGTGTATTACAAAGCAATATTAGATTTCAAGCTTGATACTGATTTCATTCCTTTCAGGATGTGGAAGAAGAAAATGGATGCGTATGTACAGTTTCCGTTTGCACAGTATGTGTCTTAATCCATTGGGAAATGCATAAAAAAAGTATCAGGCTTCAAAAACAAATATTTGGCTCCAGTTACGGTAAAGTCATGCATGTAAATAGTGTACAGTTAGCTAAAACAGTTCATCCAAGTTCATGTGGGGTTCATATACTTTTAGCCGGAAAACAATTAGTAATAAGATGTTGACATAGAAATGAGAAATGTTTATAGTGCTTTTCAGTAACATCAGGTCATTTTACACATGATGTATGAATTCGACAAGTGGCTTTGTGCTATTGACTTCTATTTATTTGATCCTAGCAAATCTCATTTAACTCCTGTTTGTCTGCAGTTTATTACAAATATACAGAAGCAAACAGAAGCGCTCAGTATCTTTATGAACAGGAGTTATTGAAATCAGTAATCTTCCTGAATGTCAATACAGCTAAACAGCTCCGCTATGGCTGCTCATAATTTTTTCTACTTAACGGTCATTATACGATCTCCCTAGAGTAAACTGTAGTCAAACCAAAGCATCACATGAGCATCATAGATTAATGAGGTCATGTTTACTGTTACAAGTGCGTTGTGCTTTGTGCTATGAGCACACCAATCAGTTGAAGAAAGGGATTCATGCAGGTTTAAACAGCTTAGCGAGAAGTTCAGCTTGGATTATAAACAGCGCCAAAACTCTACAAGCACACTGACATATTGTGTTTAATATTCCATCTAGTTTCTAAGTGCTTCCATTTATTTTGCCGTTAGTCGAAACCATTTTCTAGGCTAACTGAATGTGCTGGGTTGAATCCCATCAGTTAAGACACAAGAGTTTCTGGGTTTTATAACGCATTTTTCCAAATCGAATATGACGGAACAAACCATTTTAGTGTGTTATGCAGCGCCACGCAACTGAAAGACATTAAAATCACTTGTAAGGCAGTTTTTCATATGCTATTACGAGTAATGTGTTGTTTCATATTATACATGGAGCTTAACTGTTGAGGTTTTTTGAAAAGATTGTTAAGAGGGATGCGAAGGAGGAAAAAATAATATCATCAAACACTATGGATGATTTATACAAATACACTAATGCCTGTAAGATATTATGGAAAGTTTGCTTTTTTATTTATTTATTTATTTCTGTTGTCAGCACATTAGACAACCTCTTTACTGATGCTTAATTTGTCTTGAACGTCCACTCTTGAACCAGCAGCAGTGTTCATTGTTCTTACAGAAGTTGAATTTTCTTCATTCAAATTACAACTAGTGTTATTGAAAAAAGGGCCGATGACAGATTGAGCAATCCTGTATTTTTAAAGGGGCTTTTAATTTCTGTACATTTGGACTGATTTTGTTCCTAGATCTAAAGTTTAAAAAGTGCATAGTTCGAATTAGACATTAAAGCACAGTAAAATCATGAAAGAAGAGCAAGAAATTTTTTTATTTTTTTTTTTTATCTTGAAGCATAACAGAGAATGCACACTGCAGGGGATTAACATACATATAGGCATCTACCAGCCTGAATGATCATCTCAAATGATATAATAAGCTTAACAGGCTTAAATAAACTCTACAGATTTCGTTTTATAACATGATAGGCAAGATATCAGCATGGATGAGAATTATTTCATACCATTAGCAAACCAAACTTTTCTTGTGAGCCTTTTTAATTGCAGGAAAGCCAGACAGATCCCACCATCTGATCAATGATCACGTGACGCTAACAAAAAATGAAGGTTTTACAGACCACCATCGGGCCACTTGGGACTTTCCTTAATAACACTGGCATGTAGGAGAGAAACAGATGGAACAGAAATGATAAAACATGCATGATATTGAGGTAAGGTCTGCATTTTTGGAGCATAAATATGTTTTAGCCTGTCATAAGCTACAAATATTTTAGGATGAGATTGTTCCAACAACAAAAAACAAAAAAAGCACAGGAAAAAAAAAAAATGTTGTGTTGCTGTTGTGATTATTTGTCTACTCCCTTTTATTGTGCGTTTTGTTTGTGTAAATGTCTTTTGTAGTGTAATATATAAAATTTTATATTTTTTTCTAATAAATTCAAAAGAAAATCTGATTGGCCTAAGTCTGTTTTTTTTGTATTCGGTGACCATGAAATTCTACACTTACAATCCGCTCTGAAACTATTGGAACATTAAGGCCAGTTTATTTGTTTGTGCTACAGTATAAGCCAAATACATTTGAGTTTGAGGTCAAAAGATGGATATGAGACGAGAGTTTAGGATTTCAGCTTTTATTTCCTGGTATTTACATCTAACTTTGTTCAACAACATAAAGCATTGAACATTTTGTATCAGACTACCCAACTTTTAGGCGAGCAAAATAATAGGAACAGATGGCCTATCAGTCACTTTGGTAAAGGTTCATCTTGTTTCCAGAACTTTTGTGGCTCATCTCTTTATTTCTGTGTTGTGTATATGAGCCACATTAGTCTGTCTTATCCCCTGAGGTAAAAATCATTGGTTGCATTTAAACACAAGCCTCATCATCAAGTTGAATTGTTAAGGTATGGTATAGGAAGAAAAATTCGATTTTGGTCAAAATCAAATTATTATTATTATTTTTAAGCCGTTTCCCAGAATTCAGCCAGAGTGACGGCTGATGGGTTTCCCCAGACCACCTCCAAAATGTATTTACTCTTTCTACACAATTTTTCTTTCACTTATTTCTTTTATTCTCTCATTTCCATCATTTCCTTATTATTCTCTTATTTGTCTTCTATGATTACAGGCAACAATCTGTTATTGAATCTTTTTTGTAAACATCATGCAGTTTACTCTTTAATTGGTTGGGAGTCTTTGACCCGTAATCCTCGCCAGACTGTGTGAGTCTTCCACGGTGATGTTCTTCCTGGTCTATAATACAGTTGTTTTCAGTTCCAGCCTTTTTTCTGAGGATTTCTACCCTCAATTGTGTCTGAAGTTAGTGAATTGTTGCTCAGGTGATTGATTTGGCTAGTCAGGAACATTCCACTTTTTGGTCGTGCTAAACGGACCCGCTTCATTAGCAAATCTCAGGACACGAGTATGCATTTCTATCCACAAAGCACCGGTTTGGATGTGGGTTTTCATTCCATCCAAGCCAAAGCCACACCTGACCCAACTCACCGTTGTTTGAAGTCATTTAATACGAGACCAATTGATTAACCGAAGCCTCACGGTGTCATTGATGTGAAGCTGCACTCTTACATAGCAATCTGCTGCTTTGTGTGCCTGTTCCCATTTCCACAATTTGGCTGAAGTGCGCAGGTGTGGGCTGAATATTGGGGTAGCTGACCTGAATATTTCTAGATGAGATACAGTCGAGTGCAAAAGTTTGCATACCCTTTGGGCAAAATGAAGAAGATAAAGAAATGTAATTTAGAGCAACCAGACATTTAGTGTGTGCTAGGTTTTTAGCAATTCCTTCATTTTGACAAGGGAGAGATAGTGAAATAGTGTAAGGTAAATATTCTAATTGTGGGAGGGGCGGTCAAATGATATCAGTTTAAAGGTTTTGGAAGCTCTTTGATACTGCTAGATTCTGATTTTATCATTTGAAGCAAGATGTTTAAAAGCCAGGATGTTATCTGACTACTGGAACCTCAAGGTTGTTGATTGCTACAATGACTCTCCCAACCTGTCTACTTCTCACATGCTTTGTTTCTTACCCAATATAACCTCTCGCTGTCCTACCAGTTGAGATAGACCAGATATGAGCCTACCATCCTCTGTTCTCTGTCTCTACAATGGCCAATGTAGTATTGCAAATAAAACATACCTTTCATAAAGCAACATGCTGCTGATCTTTACTGTAAAGTTTCTGCTGAGTCTCCACAGCGAGGAAGCTTCGATTTAACCGTATCCTCTGAGCAGCTTTTGAAAGATCCTATGAGTTCTGTCTCTAGGTTGTTTTCATCGACAAAGTTTTTCTCTTCATTTTGCATGTTTGTCCCATATTTAATGTAGATAAATTGTAAAGTAGAGATACATTTGTTTTTTTATTTCATGCAGAAACTACTGGGGCTGCAACTCAGATATAATTGAAACCTATATTATGTTCTGGGTGCACGGTGGCTTAGTGGTTAGCACGTTCACCTCATACCTACAGGGTCAGGTTCGATTCCCACCGTGGCCCTGTGTGTGTGGAGTTTGCATGTTCTCCCCATGCTGCGGGGGTTTCCTCTGAGTACTCTAGTTTCCTCTCCTAGTCCAAAGACATGCATGGTAGGCTGATTGGCATATCCAAAGTGTCCAAAGTGTATGAATGTGTGTGTGTGAGTGTGTATGTGATTGTGCCCTGCGATGGACTGGCACCCTGTCCAGTGTGTACCCCGCCTTGTGCCCCATGCTTCCTGGGATAGGCTCCAGGTTCCCCGTGACCGTGAAGGAAGGATGGATGGATATTATTTACATTTAAATTTATTCATTTAGCAGAAGCTTTTATCCAAAGCGACATACAAATGAGAGATACAAGCAAAGTGATATCAAGCAGAGAACAATACAAGTAATGCTACTATACAAGATCTATTCATTGAGTTCTAGAAGAAGCAAAGTGCACAGAGTAGAGGTATAAGTGCAATTTTTTTTTTTTTTTAATGAGTTGGTTAGGTGTTGACGGAAGAGCTGGGTCTTTAGCTGTTTCTTGAAGATGGTGAGTGAATCTGCGGTCCGGATTGAGGTTGAAATTTCATTCCACCACTGAGGAACAGTTAGTGTGAAGGTTCTGGAAAGGGACCTTGTGCCCCGCTGAGTAGGAACTACTAAACGTCGGTCGCTAATCGATCGCAGATTGCCTGAGGGAACGTAATCCTTCATGACAGAGTTGAGGTAGGAGGGTGCTGTTCCAGACAAGGTCTTGTAGGTGAGCATCAAGGCCTTGAATTTGATGCGGGCGGCTACAGGAAGCCAGTGGAGGGAGATGAAGAGGGGCGTGAAATGGGTTCTCTTCGGCTGGTTGAAGACGAGGCTTGCTGCAGCATTATGAATCATCTGAAGGGGTTTGATGGAGCGGGCTGGGAGGCCGGAAAGTAGTGAGTTGCAGTAGTCCAGTTTTAAGATAACAAGAGACTGGACTAGTATCTGTGTAGCCTGTTCGGTGAGGTAGGGTCGGATTTTCTTGATGTTGAGCAGGATGAATCTACAGGACCGAGCAGTTGTTGAGATTATGTTCTAATGTGCAAGTTGTTTTGCTATTAGTAGGTGTGTTGTAATTAAACTGAAACAATTAAAACAAAGAAAGCTGTTTTAGATTATTAACAGATGTGTGGAGAAACCATCCTGGCTACAGGCACTTGCTTAGTGAATGGCACTGCATCATTGGATGACAAAAAAATAGTCTTATATTTAAAGTGATTTCGACTTGAAGTACACACTGTATTCACAGTGACTGTATTGAATGAGTATCAGAGCAATTTTTGGATGCATGATTGTTTCAATAATGAATTATTATATAAGTTAGTTAAAGCCAGTTCAAAACAACTAGATATAAATTCTAACTGAACTTTCCATTGAACATTTTGTGCTGAGTCATCGTGATCTCAGAGGAGGCAACTTACAGTCCGCAGAGACTGCACAAATGACAGACAATTACTTCATTACCAAGTGCCACAACACAATATTGGCTCTTATTCTATCACGAAAACGTGTTAGTCTGTGAAAAAAAACTGTGGCTGAATTCTGGCAAACAGACAAAAAATATGGTTTTGACCAAAATTGTTATTTTCTAACAATTATATACTTACATGTAAAATATTTTAGCAAAAATATATGGAAATATTTACAGTGCATTGCGAAAGTATTCGGCCCCCTTGAACTGTTCGACCTTTTGCCACGTTTCAGGCCTCAAACATAAAGATATAAAACTGTAATTTTTTTTGTGAAGAATCAACAACAGGTGGGACACAATCATGAAGTGGAACCAAATTTATTGGATATTTCAAACTTTTTCAACAAATAAAAAACTGAAAAATTGGGCGTGCAAAATTATTCAGCCCCCTTAAATTAATACTTTGTAGCGCCACCTTTTGCTGCGATT
>JAFFST010054115.1:642413-653215 GCA_022414735.1 Noturus placidus
GAGGCCTGAAACGTGGCAAAAGGTTGAACAGTTCAAGGGGGCCGAATACTTTCGCAAGGCACTGTATATTTACTTTTTTAACTTGTCTAGGTACTTTCTACAAAGACCATGTTGATTAAGTTTAACAAACACTGTGGGAAGAACAGTCAGATTGTCACGGTTCTAGCGACTCTGGACTCCATTTCCCATCAGCCACTGCAAGTCACATGTTTTTCTACACCTGATTTACGTTTCAGTTAATGAGCACTGGTGTGTGTATATATAGTCCAGGTTTTCACATAGTCTTGGTCTTTCATTGTGTTTAGACTCCTGTCTCTGTGTCACGTTGTCTGTGTTTAGTCTTAGTCTTAGTGTTAGTGTTAGTTTCATGCCACAGTGTCTAGTTATATTAGTTTTAGTGTCTTGGTCTTGTTGTTTTGTTGTTATATTACATATTAAAACTCTAAAAATCTGCGATTGCATCCACCTCCTCTACGCCAACCGTTACACAGATCCGTTAAACCTTGTTGGCTAATTGTGATTTTCTCAACATGAAAAATGACATATTCCTGCCAGTCAAGCAGGTCCTCACAAACATTACAAGCAGCCAAAACATTAATCCTATGACAACAAGCAACCTTACAGAGCACTCAGAGATGCTTCAGGACTATGACCTAATTTAGTCTCACTGTGTAATTACTTCTGCAGGAAATGGATCCAATTCAAAGTGGTTAGCACGTTCACCTCACACCTCCAGGGTTCGAGTCCCTGTGTGTGTGGAGTTTGCATGTTCTCCCCGTGCTTCGGGGGTTTCCTGCATGGTAGATATGCATGGTAGGCTGATTGGCCAAAGTGTCCGTAGTGTGAGTGTGTATGTGATTGTGCCCTGTGATGGACTGGCACCCTGATAAAGGAGTAAGTGGTAAAGGATGGATAGATATCTAAGACACTACAAGTGAATTGGGATTTAAAACAAATTATTATTATTATTATTATTATTATTATTAATACTACTACTACTGCTGCTGCTGCTACTACTACTACTACTACTACTACTACTGCTGCTGCTGCTACTACTACTACTACTGCTATTACTACTACTAATAATAATAATAATAATAATAATAACAGATCCCAGTCAAGCTTTGCCAGTTGATTTCTGATATACTTACACAGGGTTCCTACAAAGTGCTTGAATTTGGCTTTTTAATCTTAATTACTGGAAAACAATGAAAATAGCCATTTTTATCTAATAGTTCTTAAAAAAATTGCTTGAATTATAAAAAAAATCAATAAATATGAAATCGCTAAATGTGTTTATTTTTGAATGAACACGAATAAAATCCTTTCACTCAATAGATGAGACCCTCGCCCTCGTCCTGCTATTTGCTTACTCATTTTAAGAGAAACAGCTCAGGTCCACTTTTCAGACTCCTTAAGTGACTCATTTTCCCCAACAAAAAAGCACCTAGTGACAATTCTAGCAATATTTGGACAAACCTTAGCTACTTTCCATAGAAAAGAGTGGCCGGTACTCCTGCTTTCCTGCCGCAGGTACACCCCTCTCTGTGGATGCTCTGTTCAGCACATTCAGTGTGAGAGAAAGAATAAGAAAGACATTCTGTGCTGTGGCTCAGTCGGTAGAGCGGGTTGTCCACTAATCCACCAACCGTGGGGTTGGCGGTTCGAATCCCGGCCCGGGTGATCCCATGCCGAAGTGTCCTTGGGCAAGACACTGAACCCTAAGTTGCCCCCAATGGCAAGCTAGCACCTTGCATGGCAGCTCTGCTACCATTGGTGTGTGAATGTGCTCTCATTAGTAAGTCGCTTGTAAAAAAAATGTAAAAATGATATTTCTGTAAAGCTGCTTTGAGACAATGTACCATTGTAAAAAGCGCTATACAAATTGATAAATTATTATTATTATTATTCTGTCGCTTCTATCTTTTTCACTGAGTGATCATTTTACATGTAAATATCGCTAGAATCACAGCACAGCCGTTGTCTTTAACTAATATGTCTGGTGATTTTGTCAGACGACGTGATGGTTATAACTCAGTATTTTAGCAGTGCAGAGCTGCTGCTTGGAAATGGCTTGGAAGTGACTGCTGGTTAACATGTAGTCTTAATGCACCTCATTTCAGTCATTATTGCATACTCGTTCCATTGTCTGATAACAGAAACAGAAAAATATGTAAATGAGAACAGCTTTTTTGGGGAATTCAGCTGTAATAAAATACAGTATGTGAGCACAGAGAGTATGAGAGAAGTAAACAGACGTAAATGGCTGACACTAGGCAGAATGCAAATATGCGATGACGTAATGAATATGCTAATTAGCACAGGACATCATCCATCGACACTAAAGAAATAGACTACACTTATCAGCCATAATATTAAAACCACCTGCCTAATATTGTTTAGGTCCCAATTGTGCCACCAAAACACAGCTCTGACCCATCTACAAGACCTCTGAAGGTGTGCTGTGGTATCTGGCACAAAGACGTTAGCAGAACATCCTTTAAGTCCTGTAAGTCATCCCACAGACACTCGATTGAAATTGAATCGGATTGAGATCTGGGTAATTTGGAGGCCAAGTCAACACCTTGAACTCTGTATCATGTTCTTCAATCCGTTCCTGAACAATTTTTGCAGTGTGTTAGGGAACATCATCATGATGAAAGAGACCCCTGCCATTTGGGAATGCCATTGCCATGAAGTTGCACTTGGTCAGTGACATCCACATGAATGCCAGGACCAAAGGTTTCCCAGCAGAACATTGCCCAGAGCATCACACTTCCTATGCCAGCTTTCCTGCTTCCCACAGTGTATCCTGGTGCCATCTCTTCGCCAGGTAAGCAATGCTCACATACCTGGCCGTCCATATGATCCAAATGAAAACATGATCAGACCTGCTCCATGGTCCAGTTCTGATTCTCATGTGCCCACTGAAGGTGCCTTCAATGGTCAGCACACGACCTCTTTAGGTAAGTATGAACCATTACATACTGAGAACACCCTATAAGATCTGCTGTTTTGAAGATCTGCGTTGTGAAATCTTGCATGGTTCGCCTGTCTGAGTTGTGGTTGCACTTTGCACCTGCATATTGTGAAACCAATTGATGTTTGCAGTCTTTGTTATGGCTCTGTAGCTTTTTCCATTTTTTAGTCTTGTTTAATAGTCTTGTCCCTGAGAAGATGGCTCCTTCACCAATAGCAACATCTTTTATAATGATGCATTTTTTGCAGCATTTATATATTGTATAGTGTATATTTATATGTTATGCCATTTTCAGCATAAGATCTAACTTAAATCCAATAATAATGATTAACATTTTGGGATAGGAATGAAGAAGAATGCATGTCATAGAAAACCAGACTTTTGTTTCTATATGACAAAAAAAAAGTGGAAAAAATCAGTGATATAAACATTTTCCTGTTGAGTTTTGATCATTTTATTGTTACAGAAGACATGCCATAGATGCAGTTCATCCAAACCCTGAGAAATGACTGACATGTCCAAAATGGTCTTTTCTATAGTGTCTAGTGTAGTGTGTATTGTTGCCCTAAAATATCAAATAGAACAGAATCCCAACAGCACCAGGAAGTACTGAAATGGAAGTCTGAGGATTTGGACACGTCCATTTCTTCAACATCTCACCTTAATCGAACTCTGACCCCCTCTCACCACATATGCAGACAGACACCTACTTTCATCCCCGACACATCTACTATATATGTTAATGTCATACACTTATATTTCACACTAGTGCGGTTGTTTGTTATGGTACAAAATTTCATTTTATCCCTTGAACTCTCGTGGGAAATCGCACCTCTAAACATCGCTCTAGGTGTTAATTATCAATCTATGTTTGTCTAACCTCTGGGGCGAAATATATCGAAACGGCATGGAATTCCATATCAGCAATAAAAAAAAAGCTTGGTCTATACCATTTATCAGCAGCTGCTTTCACTTGTGCTGCACTCAGGTTTTTTGGAGGCGCGTTGCTGGAGGCTGTGGAAATGCGGCTGGAGGTGCGAGTCCCACGACAGCGCCCTTCACTCCTAATGCAATTTCCTTGTCTGAAGGTGCCACTGGACTCTGAGTCCCGCGAGTCATTTACAAATCATTTCGATTTTAATCATTATGAATGACCTTCATCAGAGGCGTCTGTTGCAACCAGGGTGGGGGATTTATACTGCATAGTTTTGGAATATAAAGGACTCCTGATATATTACATACGTCTTGGCTCATTCCCAAGTTCTTTTCTTAGAATCGTTTTCTAGGAATCTTTTAATTAGTTCACAGTTTTCTTTTTTCCATTTCTGATGTCTTTTTAAGATTCATATAATTGGTTTGAAGTATAGTTGGAATAATTATTTCTAGGCAGAATGAGTACCAGGAACTACAAATCACAGTTGGTCTGATATCATGTTTTTACTTCGTCATTTCTAATAGGCCAGTTTTATAACTTCTTTGTGCTTGTATTCAATGTATAAAGCACACTATTTCATTTCTTTGAACGAGTCATAATTGTAAAGTTTTTATGAAGTGGTCGATGGTATAAGGTAAGCTTCCACTATATTATTGGCACCATAATCGATTATATTATGCTTATTTCCAGCTCCAATATCATTCCGTTCCTGTTGACACCAAGACTTTTCCCTAGTAACATCTGTACTGTAACCCAAAGTACTCTGATGTCAACAGTGTCCTTTGTCCCAGCCTAGCCCTAGCATGATACATCTTCATCTCTTCCAACCAATTATCACTGGGGCCCTTTGTCTGCTGCATGCTAATGTGTTTGAATAGATAGCAGTTCTCCACATGGCCGGCGCAATTATCTACTCCTTTGCTGTGGGGCGCCTGCTTTATTTTTCCATCCTTCACCAGCTTACATACCCGTATTGATCTCAGCTGCTGTATGTGATCCCAATAAAGCTGCCCTGTGTCTCCAATGTGCCCACCTCCACCTCCTTGGAGTGCTTTAGCAAGCACAAATATGCCTTTGGGCTGAGGGTCATCCTGTTGCTGGAGGAGGACTCTCCAGAGGTCTTGTGTATTTTTAAAGCCGTACTAGTCTCCTCTGTAGACCCAAGTTCACTAAATCGCTATTGTCAGCACAGGAGCTGACAGGGTTATTAGGCATGTTTTCCTGGAGGTCGTCCAAGGTGAGATGGAATAGTAGTTAACCTGCGACCTCCCCAAGCAAAGGCATATTAATAATGGCCAGTGTGTGTAAGCCCAACCATTATTTCTTCATAATGAGCACTGTCAGTGTGGCTTCCTGGGCTAAGCTAGCACTCCTTCTTAAAATGGACTGTTGCTCATCTGATATCGAGAAGATACCTGAACTGTGTGTGTGTGTGTGTGTGTGCAATTCACCAGACAACTTAATATAGCTTTAAAATATGACATGTTGTTCTGTCTCTTGAAACGGAACCCAAGGTCTAATTTGTACAGCTTGGAAAAAAGTTATTGTCCAGTGACATACATGTCTTGCTTCAGAGGATGACTACTGGCAGTCCCGTCACAATTATAGTTACATTTCATTCAGATTTGGTTTACATTTACATTTATTCATTTAGCAGACGCTTTTATCCAAAGCGACTTACAAATGAGACACACTCACACACCAATGGTAGCAGAGCTGCCATGCAAGGTGCTAGCTTGCCATCGGGGGCATCTTAGGGTTCAGTGTCTTGCCCAAGGACACTTCGGGCCGGGCCGGGATTCGAACCACCAACCCTACGATTAGTGAACAACCTGCTCTACCGACTGAGCCACAGCCGCCTTTTCAAAAAAAGAAAATGCAAATACAACAATGACAATAGCACTTGACACAAGCATCTATAGAAACGTAATTTTGTCATTAATTAAGCCTTACCTTTCATTAAACTCCACTCACCTCACTGTACTTTCAGCTTCCATTTGTCAGGACCTGGTTGATAACAAATGTTTCCGCTTTTTTTTTTTTTCCTTTTGTTTTGAAGTGAATATCGTCCTTATCTTATTGAGTGTATCCTCTGCTCCAACCTCCAAGCTGTCAAAAAATGTTAAAAAATAAAATGCTAAATTGTAGGATGTTAAATTAAAATAATTTGTAGTGATTAATGTGACTAGGACTATTCATGCAGCAATATATTGGCACCATACACTTTATAGCTAAAGGCTTGTGCACACCTGTCTAAACTGTTGTTACAAATTTGGAAGCACACAATTGTCTAGGACAGGGGTCTTCAACGTTTTCCAGGCCAAGGACCCCCAAACTGATGGCGAGATGGATCGGGGACCCACCAATTATATATATTGTATGAAATTGTGTTATATCAAACTGGTACCAAAACTTTCGCGACCCCCATGCAGTACCTCCGCGGACCCCCTGTTGAAGACCTCCGCTCTAGGATGTATTTGTAGGCTGTAGTGTTTAGATTTCCCTTCCGTGGAATTAAGGGGCCCAAAACTGTTCCAGCATGACAATAGCCCTGTGCACAAAACAAGCTCATTAAAGACATGGTTTGCCAAGGTTGGAGTGGAAGAACTCAAGTGGCCTGCACAGAACCCTGACCTCAACCCCACTGAACACCTTTGGGAACAACCGGACGCCGACTGCACACCAGGAATCCAACAAAAGTGCTTGACCTCGCTGATGCTCTTGTGACTGAATGGGCAAATCCCAACAGCCACACTTGTGGAAAGCCTTCCTGGAAGAGTTGAGGTGTTGTAGCAGGAAATGGGGGACCAACTCCATATTAATGCCCATTATTTTGGAATGGGATGTTCAACAAATAGATAGGTGTGATAGTGATTTGTCCACTTACTTCTGGCCATATAGTATACAAGACCCCTATTAGATCAGACTTGTTTGTCCAGCACGTTCCACAGATGCTCGTTCGGATTGAGATCTGGGGAATTTGGAGGCCACACCTTGAACTTCTTGTCATGTTCTTCAAACCATTCTTGAACAATTTTCAAGTTTATTTTCTTGCCATTCTATCATTCATATGGCATCATTATTGGAAAAGAAAACCCATCTCAGATGCTTTTACACAAGAAAACTCTGGAATGCACAGTGGCATGAACTTCATGCGGGTGGTTTAATAAAGAATAGAAATAAAGCACCTGTGTAAATTTGACTCTGAATACAAGGAACTTTCCTAGCATAAACTTTCTGACCTTAAGAGTAGACTCGTGAAGAAACTGTAAAATCATGTACTTATTCCTACTCCATCGTTTACTTCCTAGTTTTGAAAAAAAGTGCTATTTGTGTTTAAGCTGCCTGGCTGAGCTTTGTTTCCTTTGTTTCTGTCATTCGTTACTTTATTTCATGTATACGTATTATTTTTCTTGTTTTCTCTAGTTTTGACCTTTGAATTTTCCCATGTTGTCAGTATCTGTCAGAGTCTTGCTCCCCTACTACGGACAACATGACTATGAGGACAATAATGAAAAGACTGCACTTATATCTTTGGCACTCCTGTGATACACTCACTTCATCTTGTCTCATCAGCGGCGTTCCTGGGAGTCACGGGAATGCTATGGTGATGGTGTGAGTTCACAAATGATCCCCCTCATTATGCTGATGAGCAGGGGGACTGCTCAAATCCCGGCTGCTCACGGACACTTTGTCATCCGTCCTCTCCCACCAGATGGGCACGTTTTCCACAGCAATCAGGGATGCACACGATGTGATTTTCAGCCATGATGAATAACTGTTATGTTTTAATATGGGATTAAATTGTCTGTATCTGCCCTAATGCACGCTTTCCGAGTGGGTGGATTTTTACTCAGTTGGGTTTCACTTGTCATTAATTGAAGATGTTGAAGTCTTGAACATCAATCAAACTTGATATATCTATAGGAGATATATGTCTAGGTTCATTTTTTCCAGACAGAGATTAGTTATTATTATTCACACTAGGACTTGCACTGCAGTTTATTGAATGGTCATGGCTTGGATAAATGTATGATCATCTTTATATAGAGTCAGAACCTAAAGAATATTTGGATCACATAATAATATTCCTCTACAATCACTTTAATTGGGGAATTTTTTTGGAGATAATGATGCCGAAGTATTTAACCTCTGTGCTTTGATGTACTATCAAGTATGTAACAAAATAATAGATTTCACGCTGTCAACTGTAATTCAAAGATATTTCAATGTAGCATTTACATCACTTATTTCTACATTGTTGCAGTCAGTGACTATCTGCATCCTGTTGTACAAACATCATTAGAGCCGTTTAATGTTCTGCCATGCCTGAAATGCACTCATCGGAAGATCCTTCTAGTCTTGTCATCGGGAAATGAAATACATGATTACTGATGTTTAGGTCAGCTACTTAACTTGGCTAATGGCCTGAAAAAAAACATCAGTCTGGCTTTATTGCTATGTTTCTGATTATTGTCATGAGGCAAGATGAAGCATCTTAATTGCTCACCAGTGAAATCACTCAAAGTGACTGGACTATCCCTTAGCTCTTTGTGTGCAAGGTATAACGATGAGATAAACAGCTGTCATATTCTCTAGGAACTCGATCTCCCAGAATCCCCTCCCTACTTTCATTCCCCTTTCTCAGTTAACCAAGTTCACCAGCATATTAATCACACTCACCTGCACCTCACTGTCTAATCACCTCTGCAGCCTTAAATACATCTCAGATTAGGTTGTGCTTTTTCTAACTATTGGTTTCTTGTATAAGGCCATGATATTATTACTAACGCTCAGTTTTGAGTAGCTATTTATTTATTTATTTATTTATTGGGTTTGCCTGATATTTTGAGTTGTTTACCCTGACCTCCTATAAATATCTTATATGAAGTATTAAATTCTTTCAGTCACATACTGTGTTTCTACAGGAATTATGAGACATACTGAATATAATAGTTCAACTATACTGATGGGTTTATGGAAATGTAGCCTATGGAGCTGTTTCCAAACGCGTGGTGATGGATTACCTTCTCGCCCTGACACAGACGACACACATTTGATCTTATCACCAGTTCTCAGAAGATGGATTTGGCTTTTAAGTGGTTAATGATGTGGAATCCACCAAATGGCTGAGAGATGTTTGATTCGTAAAGCAAAGCAAAACTCATCTACTCCGTAATGGATGAACCATGTTTCCATCACGTCATGTTTTGAAAGGCCAGCAAATTTGAAGAACAACATTTTTTATGGTTCAAGTCTCAGACGGATGCCATAGATTATCTGAAATTCAGGCTTTTCTCATCAAAGCACAGAATTTGCACATTGAGCACAGGATTAAACTTGAGCAATACTTGTCTCCACCTCAAAATAAATAAATAAATACATAAAATTCCAATAAAGAGAATCGTCATGATTGTTCATGAGCACTTTATCTGTGAACTTTCACCTAATTCACCTTGAAATAACAGAGAGAAATGCACTTGGCATGTACTGCTGGGTCGAACAGGAAGGTTGGCCTTTCATCACACTTTGTATTTGCTCTGTTCTACAGCAGTGCCTCTAATGACCATAATCGATCATCAGAAAACTGTGGCACTTCCATAAAGACCTGCAGTGACTTTTTCTCTTCCATATCACTTGCTACAGTTATTTAAATGTTAAAATGCCTTCAGATGTGGGGAAAGACCGAGATGAATGACAGCAAATAAATACATTTTAAAGATAAAACTAATAAAACACACTGGCTTACCTTTATTTATTTATTTATTTATTTATTTATGTGTACTGTATTGTATTATTTACCTGTACGCTATCTCAGAAGTGTCAAACATCAACACATTCTGCCTTAGGCATGAGAAAAGTCCAGCTACACAATGGAGGGTAGGAAACAATCAGGGAGGAGAAAGAGAATCCGATATAATACTGTAAAAAAAAAACTTTTTTTTTTCCTTTGTTTCTTTGGTCTTTTCAGTTGTTTGTTTCCTAATTTGTGGGAAGATAGTGTCATGTTTCATCATTGTTGTGGAATTTGCATCGTTATCCAATTGTGAGGTAAGAACACTGATGTTAGCCAGCTAGTCAATAACAGAATGGGGTGTGTATCTGTGTATTTTTGTACCTTAATCCCTTATATTGTATGAAAATGAGTCATCCAATGCACCCGGTGTGTATATTTGTATTGATTGGAAGCTTTTTAATCTCAGCTCTGTTAACACTTTGACTATGGTATGTACAGTGGTGTGAAAAAGTGTTTGCCCCCTTCCTCATTTCCTGTTCCTTTGCATGTTTGTCACACTTAAGTCTTTCGGAACATCAAACCAATTTAAACAATAGTCAAGGACAACACAAGTAAACACAAAATGCAATTTGTAAATGAAGGTGTTTATTATTAAAGGTGAAAAAAAATCCAAACCATCATGGCCCTGTGTGAAAAAGTGATTGCCCCCCTAAACCTAATAACTGGTTGGGCCACCCTTAGTAGCAACAACTGCAACCAAGCGTTTGCGATAACGTGCAATGAGGCTTTTACAGCGTCCTGGAGGAATTTTGGCCCACTCATTTTTGCAGAATTGTCCTAATTCAGTTACATTAGAGGGTTTTCGAGCATGAACGGCCTTTTTAAGGTCATACCACAACATCTCAATAGGATTCAGGTCAGGACTTTGGCTAGGCCACTCCAAAGTCTTCATTTTGTTTTTCTTCAGCCATTTGGTGGTGGACTTGCTGGTGTGTTTAGGATCATTGTCCTGCTGCAAACCCAAGTTCGTTTCAGCTTGAGTACACGAACAGATGGTAGGACATTCTCCTTCAGGATCTCTTGGTAGACAGTTCCTTTTATCACGGCAAGTCTTCCAGGTCCTGAAGCAGCAAAACAGCCCCAGATCATCA
>JAFFST010054115.1:683324-698105 GCA_022414735.1 Noturus placidus
AGCCTACCCTGACTAGACTTTCCATCATGATAAATCCCAGTGTTAACAATTTTTTCTCTCCCCCTCTCCTTCTGCCGAGCTACACATGAGATTATGGAGATGTTGGAGATCCTGGTCCTTTCTGCTCTCTGGACCTGCATGATCGGTCTCGGAGGTCCTACTTCTAGATGGAGCTCTCATCTGCTCCAAATCCAGACTGCTGGGACTAAGGCTTTTCAAAGACAAACAGATTACATTTAAAGCAATAATTGTCTCTTTAAGAATGTCTGTTGTTACCCAGATGAGGATGGGTTCCCTTCTGAGTCTGGTTCCTCTCAAGGTTTCTTCCTCTTAAAACATCTTAGGGAGTTTTTTCCTTGCCATTGTCGCCACTCAGTGTCTTGCTCAGTTGGGATAATTTCTCACTTTTACTGTGTGTGTACTGTGTTTATATTCCTGTAAAGCTGCTTTGAGACAATGTCTGTTGTAAAAAGCGCTATACAAATAAAATTGAATTGAATTGAATAGTAGTAGTAGTAGTAGTAATAGCAGTAGTAACAGTAGTAGTAATAGCAGTAGTAACAGTAGTAGTTGTAGTAGTAGTAGTAGAAGAAGTAGTTATAGTAGTAATAGCAGTAGTAGTAGTAGTAGTAGTAGTAGTAGTAGTAGTAGTAGTAGTAATAGTAGTAGTAGTAGTAGTATAGTAGTAGTAATAGCAGTAGTAGTAGTAGTAGTAATAGCAGTAGTAGTAGTCACATTAGTAATAGTAGTACTAATGATACATTGGTTATAAGTAAACTTATTTGAAAAGATAATTTTCTTTAACTAAGATTGTGTTTAAATGGGGGTTGTAGCATTAGTAGTAGTAGTAATAGTAGTAGTAGTAATAGTAGTAGTAGTAGTAGTTGTCATAGAACTTGTAGCAATGGTAGTAGTAGAGGGAGTAGTAGACTATTTCTGCTTTAATAAATTATGGTACATAAAACTAATTAGTTTAAAGTTAACCTGTAGTTCATGACTTAGTTGGATTCCCAGCATGCACTGGGTCTCTGTGCATGTGTCCCAGCTGTCTGGGTAAATAGAGAGCTCAGCTCTGTGGGTGAGGACCTCGCCTCCTCAGGACACCAGTCCCATGCTGAGAGCATCTGTTTCTGAATCACAAGAGAAGCAGCAGCTGCTTGTATGCCACATTGTTTTCAGCAAGATTTTGCTCATTGTTTTTCAGCATTCGCCTGGCATCAGGTACAGTGTCACAAACTGCATTTCTTTTGGATCTTGAACCATGCATAGAGCCATGGATTTATTTGAGAAAAAATGCTTCTCAAATATATAGTAGATTTTTCTAAAACTGAACCCAGTGTGGTTTTAATTACATTGATGAATGTTGTTATTAAAATTGCAATTGAAATTAGATTAGTGTGTGAGCTTTGATCCACCTTATGTAATTTTGTGCAATTCATTTGTTTTGGCCATGGGGAATTTGTCATACCTAGAACCCAAACAATCATATCTTTCTCCAGCATAACTGCAATCCATTAGACATTTCCCGCCAGTTATTTTATGGCCTTCTGCAATGAACGATAGAAGCTGAACAGAGATGTCCATTGCTCATTCAATATTATCCTTCCACTTTCCCCCCACCTAAAAAGCACCTATCAGGCCAGTGTACACACACAGCTCGCTCTGTGAATTGTTATTTATTTTTTATTTTGCTGACTTCCTGTCAAACTCAGAGGTCTTTCTTATTTTAACAGATGTAGGCAGGCTTTCAGTCTATCATTCCCATGTGACCCCAATGTGCACTTCCTGCCCTGTAAGCTAGCACACATGAACAGAACAATCTCACATTGTACCCACATGCTCTTTACTCTAATAAAGTGTTGTGACTTTTGAAGTCACTCCTTGGAGCTGGGAAAGCTTGTACAGTACTTCAGCACAGATTTTGTGTGATTCTACCATGTGTTAAGTTAGTAAATTCTTATAGATGGATTTATGGAAACTCAATATGAAGAATTTGAACACAAGCGTTTTTCTTGGAGGCATCGAAGAGCAAATGGTTTAGATGCTTTGAAGTCAACAGAAACACTTGTGTGTATTCATTCAGTTGAAGGATTTACGTGCTTTGAGTGCTTTCACCCTGGGAGGCTAGTGTGCAGTGTAACGGTACATGTGGTTTTACACTGTTGTCCACGCTCGGCAACCAATTCTTTTTATTTATTGGAAATATTTCAAATGCCTATTTAACCATGCTTCAGTGAAGCTGGCCAACAAGTATCACACCTCCATACATCATTAGGATTTGATTAGTAATCCCTGTGCAATGACTAATACACATGATTTATTAAAAAAACAAAAAACAAAAAACATTTATTAAATGAACAGCTGAGGTGTGTTTGGACATTTTTTAAATATTAGTCTGCATTACATTTACACCCTTGATATTTGTTAGTCTCTGCCCTCTTTGCAGATTTGAACATGTGCTTTGGGTGAATGTCACAAGTGTGTGCAGAGGCGGGGCACAATATGCAATGCGGTAACAATGGGTAGGGCGGTTTTGTCTGTGTTAGCATAAATCACGCATAAAGACATGTGACAGCAGAGATCATGACATCACAGTTTCAGAATGCAGAGATTTTGAATCGTGATGATAATAATAATAATAATGTGCAGTAACAATAATGGTTTGGATGAGCAAACAGTCAGCTCAGAATCAGCCTGATCAATTTAAGCATTCACCTGAGGGAACACATTCAGCTCCTGGAGATTTATATGGAGATTGAAGAGAAACTCATGATCACTGAATGCTACAAACAATGTGTTTTCCTTAGCTTGGGTGTTTATATTGTAATAAAAGAATCAGCCCACTAAGAACTGTTTGTAGTATTTTTTACATTGTTTATAACAGTTAAGGTGATAAGTACCCAAAGATTAATTTTCAATAGAGTACAAGCAAAGATCAATATATTCTTGCCCTGACTTATTATGTATTAGTATTTATAACGCCTTGAATTCACACTCATAACATTACAAAATTACTTGACTTGCATAATATAATGCGGCTTCTCTCACTATACTGTTTTATGGTACTCAACACCTAACCAACTAAAAAGGCACTTACACCTCTACTCTGCGCACTTTGCTTCTTCTAGTACTCAATTAATAGATCTTGCATAGTAGCATTACTTGTATTGTTCTCTGCTTGATATCACTTTGCTTGTATCTCTCATTTGTAAGTCGCTTTGGATAAAAGCGTCTGCTAAGTGAATAAATGTAAATGTAAATGTAAATGTACTCAAGTAGTGAAACAAGTCACATTATATTATGCGATTGGGTGGCTGTGGCTCAGGTGGTAGAGCGGGTTGTCCACTAATCGCAGGATTGGAAGTTCGATCCTTGGCCCACACAAATGCACATGCTGAAGTGTCCTTTGGAAAGACACTGAACACCAAGTTGCTCCCAATGAGAGGCAAGCACCTATGTTAGCTTTGCTCACTCAATAGGTGAGTGAGAAACAGTGTAAAGTGCTTTATAGAACCGCTATTATAAGGCACTATATAAGTGCAGACCATTTACCATTTGCTACATAGTTTGTTTGGAATGCTACAAAGTTTAGTTTAATAGTGAAGATCTTGTTAGCATCTATATCTATTCCTACTACATTAAAAACAAACAAAATCTAACCCAATTACCCCTATTCATTCAAATGTGTAGGGATTTGACTCCATGACTACATGAGTACATGAGTCCAAGTTCCATCCTCATGGAATACCATTAATATGTGTTGCAGGTTTGTTTAACCCTTTACTGCATGGTGTTGCCATATGGCAACAATTAAATCTCCACTTTTTTGATAGGAAATAATACAAAACTCTTTTTTCCTATGTAACTGGAAAATGGGGGCTTTAATATACATAATAATATGATAATTTAAAAAAAATAATACATCACATGACTAGGAAGTGGGGCGCAAGGTGGCTTAATGGTTAGCAGGTTCGCCTCACACCTCCAGGGTCCGGGGTGTGAGTCCTGCCGGGGCCATGTGTGTGCAGAGTTTGCATGTTCTCCCCGTGTGTCTGGGGTTTCCTCCGGGTACTCCGGTTACCTCCCCCAGGCCAAAGACATGCATGGTAGGCTGATTGGCGTGTCTAAAGTGTCCGTAGTGTATGAATGGGTGTGTGTATGTGATTGTGCCCTGCAATGGAGTGGCACCCTGTCCAGGATGTACCCCGCCTTGTGCCCGATGCCTCCTGGGATAGGCTCCAGATTCTCCATGACCCTGATAAACGAGTAAGTGGTAGAAGATGGATGGATGACTAGGAAGTGCTGCTTGCACTTCCTTTTCTGCATCACATATCATGATGAAGGTCATCATCTGAGGGCCCTCAACTTTTGATAAAAAAAAATGTAAACAGTATCTGAGCTATGTTAACATTTATTTTTGGTCATTTAAAAAGTTTATATATTTTGAGTATTCGGTTAAATAGTAAATTGTTGCCATAATTGTTGCCTACATAGCAAAAACAGAGACTAGGAACCTTTAATAGCATATTTAAATTTTTTTCACATTCAAAATAAGAAAAACATTCAATTTCAGACATTTTACAATTGCACCTTATTTTCAAGAGAAAGAATTAAGAATTCAAGAGAAACATATTTGGATCAGGGCGGCTGTTGCTCAGTCGGTAGAGTGGGTTGTCCACTAATCCACTAATCGTAGGGTTGGTGGTTCGTATCCCGGCCCGGGTGATCCCATGCCGAAGTGTCCTTGGGCAAGACACTGAACCCTAAGTTGCCCCCGATGGCAAGCTAACACCTTGCATGGAAGCTCTGCTACCATTGGTGTATGAGTTTGCACTTGTAAGTCGCTTTGGATAAAAGTGTCTGATAAATGTAAATGTATCTCATTTTTCTATGTATTTTGAGTGAGTAAATCCATCCAGATACTTTTAACATTTGTAATTCCTTTCTAGAAGATATTACTTTTATATGCTTACTAGGTGTCAAAAAACCCTCTGCAACTTATAGTCTGGAAAAGGCAGTAATTGGAACTGTAATCTTATACATTGTGTGATATTTTTGACTATATTATATTTTCCACTATTGCAAACTGTTGCCATACGGCACCAATTGAATTACTACCAGCCCCCACCCCAAATACCATATGGATAAGCATCAAAACTGATCAATTTTACTAGCTTTAAACCATTTTAGTAAGACATTTTTTAGTCATTGATAGTGGAGTGAGCCGAAGCTCATCTTGAGCTGGGCTTGTAGATTTTTGATTACACAGCTCTGGATGGAATTTCTCCATTATCTTGCTCAACATTCACATGAATGACCGAAGCCCCACCCCAGACATTCCCCTACTGACTAATGCAATATTGGGTCAAATTAGATTTGATCACATGCTACATTTCTTTGGACTATGTATAACATTTTCACACATTGCCATGTTTTGCTCTTGTGCTCATTGAAATCCATGACCATTACTTAGAATTATTTCTAAGATTTTTAATGGCCATAAGAACCAAGCATCTTCTGATCTTTTTAAACTGATTCTGAAGTAATGCTTCATGACAAATGGCATTACTCTCTGGCATGCCACTGTCATCTTGGGGAAAGGCCATAGAGAATGACTCTGCTTTTCTTTTGTCAAACAGAGAAGATTCATGGAAAGTAAGTCATGGCTGTGGGGGAACTCCTACTGTCAAGGGAGGATGAAGTGGCGCTTGACCTCCTTTTGTCTTTTACTTACACTTTTATTACATGAAACGAATATATTCATAGTATGTTCGTTGTAAATCTTTTTGCTTGTTTTGTAAAATTCAAAACAAGCCGATGGAACATGTTTTTGCTGTCTACCACTTTTAGCTCCAATCGTTATTTAACCCTTCTAGGATTTGGAAACGATTCAGAAAACATGTTTCAATGGAGAAAATGAAGGAAACCTGTTTCTGAGCCATCTGTTGATAATTTAAGATGTAGTCAAAACAAACTAGCTGAAACACTAGACCCATTCTTGTAGAATGAAAGAAATAGTAAGGAGCCCAACCCATCTAACCACGAGTGACGTACATGGCGTCAAAATGGCGTTCAAAAAGGGGTGAAGAGGTTATTCAACTCTGAATGTTCTCTCCAGGTCCACAGAGATATCTAAAGCCTTACGACTTCAATTGCACCTGCATAGTTTTGGGCTTTTTTGGGGCGCAGGGTGTGGTTCTGAAGCCCAGCCCTTCCTCAGCAACACTGGTGTCTTTTTTCTTTCCAGCTGAAAGTGAAATCCAAGGTGAAGCCTTTAAAGATGAAAGAGGCTCGACCAAGCACCATCCCACTGCTTTGCTAGATTAACAGCAGGCTTTTTCCTTCTCAAGCATTCTTTCATGAATTCAGGAAATGTGTTCTTTCAGATTTGCTCAGAAAAAAAAAAAATTACTGAAGTTTGCTAGACAACAATGTAAGAATAAAGTGTTTCCTGGACCTAGACGTTTGATGCTTAATTACAGTAAGAGACAGCAGTAAAGTGTGTGACGTGGAGACTGATTCATACTTACGGCTGTCTGGTAAAAGCTGTCCTGGTGTGCCTCTTTATGTTAAAACCAGCATGTGTGCTAATTTACTGTTTTACTTTTGAACAATAAACAAATGTGACTGTACTTTCTGATAGTAATAAAGAAAATGTTACAATACACAATACTTCTACATTTATTATGCTAAACAGATTGTATCACAATATATATCTTTGCTAACAAACTGCCAGCAAAATAATACATCTAATAAATTATTTAACACTGATAAGGATGAAAAACAAACAACAGAAAATTATATTTTAACAATTTGCAATTTTTGAAGATTTAGTTGTAGCAGTAATATTATCAATATTAGTAATTAGTCTTTATCTTAGAATGGGTTTATATTGAGGAGAAAAAAAACATTTGATGCTTTTATTTAACAAATGATTTAACACTGGGGGAAAATAAATGTTTTTACAAATATGAAATGAAATTAACTTTTAACATTTTTTTTGCAGACTCATTACACATTTTAACATAGTCATATGCTTTATATTAGAGTTTGTGATTGTTATAAAACATGCATATCCTCCTATAACAAAACAAAAGTGACACAAAAAGTGTATAATCATCATTTTGACCTGCCCTAATAAATTAATGACTTTTAATAATTTTATATGAGTACAGCTAGCTTTTTATATAGAACATCATTAATCACTGTTTCACAGCAATTTGTTTGGCACTGTGTAGCTCATTAATGCTACAGATGCAATTTCATAACATATTTCAGCTTCAGCGTGTCTTACAACAGCGGCCCAGCACACACTTTAAACCTTGCCTGAATGGCTTTAGTGTCTATTTGCCAAATTGTGTATTTCTCACGGCTGTATTTTACATAGACTAAACGTCATTTGAGATATAGTTCAATAAACCAGCTGTTGAGTGGAAGTGTCTGCATATCTACACATCCATATCTCCATGCCAGAATAACAGAATCCTTTCACTCAAGCCATTCTTCTAATGGCATTTTAACCCACCCTGAATGGGGTCTTTTGTGTTTATCTTGTTTTGGGAAGAAGAAAGTGATAAAAGTGAGCTAGATGGCCACAGGCGTCAAGTCCAAACACTTTTTCACCAGGACAAATCTGTAGCACACTTGATGAAATGATGCATTAAGGAGCGTGTGAAAGGCTGGAGTTACGTTACCTCACTCTTTCCACAGGAAGCCTGAAAAAAGTCCTTCATATCAGATGGTCACTCCCAACAACCCTGCAAAAACTTTCAGATGTCTTTCCTAGTTTTAAGTATATAAGAATTGCTGTATGTTTGTATGTTGTACTGGCACCAAGTTGGTTTAAAAAATAAATAAATAAATAAAACTTTATATTTTGTCTAAAATGAGAGTATAACTTTAAAATCACTTTAGAAGCACATTGACAACAGTATAAGATACAGAGAAGCTTTAGTGATTTTTCTCTAATATTATATACAAAACCAACTGCATGTGTGTATTGGAAATATTTCCCTCCTTTTTTTCTGAGGTCTGTTTTTCTACTCTTTACCTGGCTGCCCATCCTCCGCTCCCCTCAGCCTAAGGACGGAAACATTTTTTTGTCTGCTAGTTGTTTCCAGATGTAGCCTGAACCCCGAGCTTGCTGTGACTGCCTTCACAGACGACTTCTTACACTGAGAAAGTGTAAAGCTCCAGAAGACAATCTCATCTTTCCCAATTAGACATCGGCGAGGACAGAGGGTGAAAAACGCAATTATTAAAAAAACATGATGGGAAATGATTCAGTCAGTGACTCCATCTTTGAAGCAGCATATGGTTTTATGATGATGATTTTTTTCCACAGTAAAAAAAAAAAAGAAAAAAGAAAAAGTCACATTGCCCGCACATTGAATCACAGCAACACAAATTTCCTTTTTTGTTATACGTTAAACACCTGGACATTAATGCTTTACACAAACAAAATTAGGCTAAATGTTTCAAATGAAAGGTTTAAATGCAACTAATTTAAACCAAAGTAACAAAAAAGGTTACATTCCCACTCTCAGTTTGATGATGTTTACTCAGTGACTAACCCTTATCTGTGTAATGTTTTTCTTACATAAGCTCTCGGTTCATTTGAGTAAAGAAACTGAAACATTGCCTTGTTTTGGTTCCATGCTGAGGAACTGACTAACAGTGGCCACAATCTCTCTAGAGAATGATAGTAAAGTCCACAAAATAGCTCTAATTCGCTCAGATCTACAGTGAAAAAAAAATCAGGCACTGGATTTGTTTGTTGGGATTTGTTACATAACATACTGTTCCATAGAGAGATTGAGCCGTGATACATTTGATAACAATGGTATGAAGTCCTGAGCTTGGATCCTTCTTTATGTACACCACAAAAGCCACGTCTTTTACCGTCTGAATCTGTTGTCCTTGGCGCTGTAACGTGGTAGTTTGAGTTAACAGTTTGCTGCTAGGGTCACTTACATTTTGGCTTAAATATGGTGTAAGGAGAAACACAAAAAGCACTGATTTTACAGCAAATTAATGCATAAGCTCTGAAACAAAACAAGACGTGCAGATTTAACGTCCGTTATGTCAACATCAAATGAGGGAAAGGGGAGTGAGGTGCTTGTTTTGTAATTTTATGCATTGCCACTTGTGTACTGAACTTCGACCTAAACTGTCTGCCATTTCTCTGAGAGAAACTCCAGATGACTGCAGCTCTCAGAGGAGAATAAAGTCAAAAGGATTTAGTAAGGGCTCGGTGGAGGATCTGTCTGCTTGATGGGAAAAGGGCGCAAATACTGGGGCTTTGGAAGTGAAATCAATGTCTAGGATCTGGTCAGGATGAAAAGCAAGGAGGCAGCAAACACACTGACGCACGCACAAACACACACACACACACACACACACACACACACACACACACACACACACTGTTCTATGATGTGGTGTTGACATCACCCAGTCTCTTTGGGAGGCCATTAAACTACAGAAATCGTAAAAGCCCACATGTCGCGTCTCCTCCACCTACCAAGTCATTTACACTCTACCACCAAGCAGCAGCATCACCACTCCTAACTATCAAATGAACCTTAAATATATATTATTAATCTTACATGTCTAAAAACCTGTGTGCTTAGCATAGGTAAACTGCTTTTATATCTAATGTAGATGACATGCATGTGTTTTGTAGTCCAGATATAAATTCCTTTTAGCAATATTACAATTAATTTTCATCATGTGCTCCTCTAGAATGTGTGAGTTAGTGGGACGTCAGTTGAGGAATTACAGTGGAGGAAATAAGTATTGAACGCATCAACTTTTTTACAGTAAATATATTTCCAATGAGGCTAGTCACATGAAATTTTCACCAGACATCAGTGTTAACTCAAGAAATCTGCAAATATAAATAATTCACAACATTAAATTCCATAAATGAAGTTATTTGTAATCAAGTGGAATGAAAAAAGTATTGAATATGCTAAGAAAAAGCAGTTCTCCAAGGCAAGGTAAGGCAAGGAACCAGCTGAAATCCATAGGTAGTTAGAAAGTAATTATACCTCCTATCTGTGCAAATTAATATCAGCTGGGTTAGTAAATTGATGGTCTGTAAAAAGGCTTTTCTTTACAATGTTATCACACAAGAAACTTCTCATGATAGTTAAAAGGAAAGAGCTCTTCTAAGACTTTAAAGTTTGGATTTATTCATATATTTGGATTTATTAACTTAATACCAATGTCTTTTGACAATTTAATGTAAATAGCCTCATTGGAAATATATTTACTGTAAAAAATGTTGACTTATAAAATACTTATTTCCCCCACTGTATAGCATAAATATTTATTTCTTCCTTCATCACGAATTAAGCAAATGTAGACAGATCAGAAAAGATTCACAATGAGCAATTTGGACTAAATAAACAAGAGAGCAGATGGAAACATGTCAAACAGGTCATAAACTAAACCAAACACACTCTATAAGACCAAAGAGCCACATGACTCAAGCTGAACAACAGAATCGAGTAATGGCTGGTTGTGATAATAGATAGAGGTCCAAAACCTAATATTAAAGAAAACATTTTCTTGATTTGTTAACAACAAATAATCTGATGTGATGCCAAAAACATTCAACCTTATATTGACATCTTTTTTTTTTTTTTTTTTTTTTATCTTTGAAAGTCTTGCTTAGTGCTGCTAGCCCATCTATTTTAGCCACCTCTGATGGCTTGTAATTGCAGTCATTTATGTGAAAATAAAATAAATCAAATAAGCACAAGACCAACAGTGGTCGAAAAATAAATAAATAAATAAATAAATAAATAATAATAAAAAAAAAATAGGTGAAGCACAGGTTATTGAAGTCTATATCTGAATGTCTAAATCTTTTTCATCTGTTGGTCTGGACTCCTGTTTTAATTCTCAGCCTCTTTGATGCTCAAGTCAGAGCATCAAAAGACTTTTCCAAAATCAAGCTGATGAATTTAACAGTGTTCATCGTGTCGTGTAAACAGCTGCTAAGCTGCTAACTTTCTAGCTTACTTTCACTGAAAAAGGTGGTGACAGATAACTAGATAAAAAACAGATATGGTTATTGAGCCACAGGGCGGCTGTGGCTCAGTCGGTAGAGCGGGTTGTCCACTAATCCACTAATCGTAGGGTTGGTGGTTAGAATCCCGGCCTGGCTGATCCCATGCCGAAGTGTCCTTGGGCAAGACACTGAACCCGAAGTTGCCCTCGATGGCAAGCTAGCACCTTGCATGGTAGCTCTGCTACCATTGGTGTGTGAGTGTGCTCTCATTTGTAAGTAAGTCTCAGCTGTAAATGTAAAAATGATATTTCTGTAAAGCCGCTTTGAGACAATGTCCATTGTAAAAAGCACTATACAAATTGATTAATTAATTGATAGATATCTAAACCACAAATAAACATAATTTTGTACTTGCAATTTGTTTACAATATTACTAATTACAATGATAAAATTAACAATATATACTAGTTATGTAAAACCATTATGGATCTAAGTACTGACAGAGTGTGCTCTGTCAGTCTGACTAGTGCAGATATGTTTAAGCTTGAAATGTCACTCATGTTCATTACTGTTTCAGTGACTGGAAGCTGGTCCAATGAACATGTTGTCCAATAAACACGGAGATCTTTTTTCTATGCGAAACCCTTAGAAGGTGGAAGACTGCACTATCCATTAAACAGTGTGATATTACGATGTGATATTTGATCATTTGATTCCCTAAAATATTACATTTCACTAAGAGTGTCATGGCTTGGGCTTGCATGGCTGCTTCTGGAACAGTCTCACTAATCTTTATTGATGATGTAACTCATGATGGTAGCAGCAGAATTAATTCAGAAGTTTACAGGAAAATGTTGTCTGCCAATTTACAAAGAAACGCATCCAAATTAATCGGGAGGAACTTCATCATGCAGCAAGACAACAATCCAAGTACACTTCCAACATTGGACAACAAAGGACTTTATCAGGGGGGAAAAGTGGAAGATTTTAGACTGGCCAAGTTAGTCACCAGACCTTAACCCAGTTGAGTATCATTTCACTTCCTGAAGAGGAGAATGAAACCCCCCAAAACAAACAACATATGAAAGAGGCTATGGTAAAAGCCAGGAAAAAGCATCACAAAAGAAAAATGCAACTGTTTGGTGATGAGTTTGATGCAGTTATTGCAAGCAAGCGATATGCAACCACATATTAAGTGTTATTTACTTTCATTTACATCAAGAGGAATTTTTTCCTATACTTTTGCTCACCTACAAACTGTTTGGACTGATACTAAAGGATCTATGGTTTATGTTTTACATTTAGATGTAAATACCTGGAAATAAAAGCTGAAATCCTAATCTCTTATCTCATATCCATCTTTTGATATCAAACACTAATGAATAGCACAAACAAATAAATTGGCCTTGCTGTTCCAATAGTTTCAGAGGGGATCGTATGTATTCATCCTCAAATTGACCTGTGTTTATGTCTGCTACTATAATGCATCATTCATATTTACTAAGCTCCATATCTTTCAATTCCCTCCTTTAATGCCACACTTTATGTTGGCTGATCCAGAGACAGTTCCTTGTTTGTTGGAATCTTCAACATAAACAAACAAACACAGAGGCCATACCCCTTTGTTTTTTTTTTTTTTTTGTCTCCACGCTAAGTCATTGGTGTAATTATGGAGTCTTATGCTGTTTTCGGTGTCCGTGGGTTTCTTTCTATAGCACATTATATTCAGAGATTTAGTGTTGGCCATGGGTGCTTAGCGATTACAGTAGCACTCTGCCTTGTGTTGCCATTAGAAATGATTGTATACTTTCCCTAAAGGAATATCTAGCAACTTCCATGCATTTCATCCTTATTTTGGCTGAGATTTCTGAGACTCCCAGAGCTTAAATTTTGTATGTGATGAAGCTACAAAGGAATGAAATATTTTCAAAAGTTGTTTGCAAAACATATTACCTCTAAATCCTTGTGGATTTTGGAGCGCGTTGTTGCTTCTGGCATGAAATCAGCATAGGAAAGGCATTTCTCACATTTATTAGCCTAGAGATGACAGAAATGTGGTTTGACTGCAACTATCATTTTTATCAGCATTTTTCTCTTGAACAGGAAAGGGGTGCTTCTTGAAAAGTGATTTCCTTTCCTCCTTAAAAAAAATACGGAAATGTGGAAGTGCAATTTTTAGCTGTAGGGCTCCAATAAATACAGAATACTGAATGAATCCAGCAAGATAGCTTTATACCAGTTTATTTCCTTTGGAGGAGGAAGTATATGTGTTGGTATGCATATTAAATTTGTTTTAAAGGAAGGTTATCTTATAGTTTTATAGAAATAACTGCATTACAAGATCTGAACAATAAAATTATGATGTAATTAATATATTATGAGAGGGAACTGCATAGAGACAGAGAAATACAAACAGAGAGACCATTTCTTTATGTTCCTGTATACAGTACAGATGTATAATTAATTAAGGCATATTTGCTTGTCTTCATCTTTGTAAAACTTAAGCCTGAGATGAAGAGATCAATTATTTACACTACTCACCAGTGCCTTATTAGAGCAGTGGTGTGAAGTGGCAGGCTTTGATGTCAAACCAGCACCCCTGCTGTCAGATTAGACATTAAAACAGCTTCCTGTGACACTTCGAACAATCATGAGACATGGCCGTGCAACAAATGCACTACAAATTTATCTAAATGGTTCCACTTGGATGTAAACATCATTAGTTGAAATGTAAACATGTTTGTGAGCAAGTGTGTTTTGACCATAAATGCACTACCACACTTTATATTTCCATGTCATTATCATGAACATGTATTTTCCATTTTCATCAGAGGCTGACATAGCAAGCATGTGCTTTAGATTGTGCACACATGGATAATATTTTGAAATATATAATGTCTGACATGCACAAATGATCGTACTTAAGCCATTCCAAAGAGGCTTTTCTTCACCTAAAAAGGCTCCCCTTGGATCCCTATCCTCTTCAGCCACAGTGAAAAGAAAAGTTTCCAAATGTAACTTTTTCACCCCAGCATTTCATCCAACCCTTGCAAAGTCCACATCACTGGAACAGACCAGGTTTCACAGAATGTCAGCCTGCCAAGATCTTCATTTATGAAATGACTGAAAAACCTGAGCACAAACTTTAGCTCTTAGCAGGATAACAAGGCCGTCCTTCTTCTTACTCTGGTCTGGCTTACGTCGGAGGTGCGAGTGTAAGCCAAGGGTCCCACAGTCAGTCGTGACTTCAAAGCTGTAACCTGAGTCTCTTTGCGACTCCACAATAAATCAAATAAACTGGTTTTGGAGGGGGTGACTAAAGCAGGCCAAATCAGGGGCAGAGAAAACAAGCAAGTGCAGGAATGAGATCAATAGAGACAAAAAAAGAGAGACACAGAAAGACATGGTAGCCAAAGGACAGCTAGTAATACCGAAAAAGTGTACTTCTGTACTTAAATAATGACTCTTTTCTCTGGTGAAACATCCATTACGACATCTCTCTTTCAGGAAGAGAGTGAGGGCCTCCAATGAGCCAGTCTTATCAGAGGATTGTTTTTCAGAGGATTGTAGAATTGTGGAGTTAGTATTTTGAGTCTGATATATTATTCCCTTTTTATGTGGTTAAGTGCAATTTACATTTGTAATGGTTTTACATCACTCTGGTATAAGGGCCCTGGTAATTAATGATGTACAGGGGAGGGTCAATGATATATGTGCAATGTAATGTAAATGCATGGTGATTGTATGATGTATGGTAGTGT
>JAFFST010054116.1:115768-128953 GCA_022414735.1 Noturus placidus
TTCTTCACAAAAAATTACAGTTTTATATCTTTATGTTTGAGGCCTGAAACGTGGCAAAAGGTCGAACAGTTCAAGGGGGCCGAATACTTTCGCAAGGCACTGTATGTAAACTGCAAAATCCTCAGTGATGCATTAACACTTCCAGTGTTGAATTTGTGCATATACTGTGTTCATATACTGTGTACATACACCGTGTTCAGCACTGAGGTTTTTCTTATGTGTATTTATGTCTTATCTTCTGTAAACTTGTCATTTATCAAATGTCTTACTAACAGCTTGTTATTATTTCCACATGCATAACACCAGTTACCCAATTACAAAATCTTATACCAATTTTCTGTGTGTGAATGTGTGCAGTGTTGTTGGTCCAGCTGTGATATTCCAGGTCCGCACTAATGATCAGAATATCACCACAGCTGCTATTGCCAATGTGGCTGGTAAGAGTTTTACACATGGATACACACACACTTTTGCTACTGTCCAATAATGTACATATGTTATGACTAAAACGTTTGCTGTGGCTGTAATCAGTTAGTCAGAAGGCTGCACTAGAGAAGGAGGCTGGAGTCACCATTTTGGAGGCAGGAGTTACGGATGTAAGAAACTCAATTTCTCACACTGTCATTTATACACTCTGCTGCTAAAAGAAGACACATTTTTGCAAATGTCATTTATTTGCAGATAAATTACACTGTATGGCTAAAGGTTTGTAGTCACCTGACCATTATAGGCATGTGGGCTACAAATTGTCTAGACCAGGGGTGGGCAATCTTATCCGGAAAGGGCCAGTGTCGGTGCAGGTTTTCATTCCAACCAAGCAGAAGCCACACCTGAATCTATTGAAAGCCAAGTGAGTGTTATAGCAGGAAAAGGGGGACCAACTTTGGAATGGGATATTCAACAAGCACATATGGGTAGGATGTTCAGGGGTCCACATACGTTTGACCATGTAGTATATAACTGATGCTAATGAGAGTAGCCTGTATAGTGTATCATGACAAATATTACCATACTCATTCAGTTGGAATCTACAATTCTATCTTTCTATCTTTGTGTCTGTAGAAGACTAAGTTGAGTCAAATTCCTACCAAGTACAGCCACTCTGAATCTATGAAGTTCCTCATCCTTACGGTAATATCCATCGTGTGCATTACCGTGGTCCTGTTGATCTCTATCATTATCTACTGTCTGCGCCATCGATCGCATCACAAACTCAAAGAAAAACTCAGCAACCTCAGCACAGACCCCACTACTGAAGCCACAGCTACCTACCAGGTACAACATATTATGATTGTGTATGGGTTCGGTGGCTGGTATAAATGGGCTACCAGAGCTAAACCAACCCTCTCTTTCAAAGAGAAAAAGACATCCATAAAAGGTTTCATTTTTTGTCATCCACATCAGAAAATGTACTCTTAATAAATGCCTTAAGGTGGATTATTTTGGACCAAGCACAAGAACAACAGCAATCATAAGACAAATACCCAGAATCATATAAAGAATTAAGGCTGGGGCTGTTTTCCAATACTGTAGATTCATTACAAAATTAAAACATGAAAACTGTATAAATATTGGACTGTATTGCTGTATTATTTCTGTGTGTGTGTGTGTGTGTGTGTGTGTGTGTGTGTGTTTTTAAGAGATAGATTTAGACAAACTTCATCTCCTGTATTTATGTGGGTATTTTCATCTTTCATTTCACATCTGTTGAACTCCTCCATATGTGCAGGAGTTGTGTAGGCAGCGGATGGCTGTGAAGCCCCCAGTGGAAAGGGCAGAACTTCGACAGTCCTCTCGCATCAACAGTGTGTCTTCTCAGCTGAGTGACGGACCAATCCTTAGCCCCTCTGCCCGCACGAGCACTTCCTCCTGGAGTGAAGAGCCTGCCCACACAAACATGGACATCTCTACTGGACATATGATACTGGTAACCACACAGATGTACAGTTCCCCCTGAAAGAATTGGAACAGTAGGGCCAGTTCTATTGTTTCTGCTATACACTGGACATTTGGGTTTGAGATCAAAGGATGAATATGATACAATAGATCAGAATTTCATTTTCTGATATTTAAATCTAGGTTTTCGTTTTCTGATATTTACATCTAGATGTGTTAAACAACTTAGAAAATGGCACCTTTTGTTTCAACACACCCATTTTTCAAGTGACCAAAAATATTGGAACATGTGACTGACAGGTGGTTTGTTGTTGCCCAGGTGAGCTCAGTTATATTGCTTGCTTATGCAATGAATAGCTCTGTGAAGACTGCATTTGTTGTTAAAAAATCAACATGAAGACCAGAGATCAGTCTATGTGAGAAAAGAAAGCCATTTTGAAGCTGAGAGAAGAGGGGAAATTATTCAAAGCCATTGCACAAGTCAAGACAACAATTTGAAATGTCTGGAAAAAGAATGAAATCACTGGTGTACTAACAACAAACAAGTTGGCCAAGGAAAACCACTGCATTGGAAGAATTGGAAGACCAGATTGAAATTTGCAAAGAAATACAGAGATGAGTCACAAAAGTTCTGGAACCAAGATTAACCTCTACCAAAGTGATGGAAAGACTTGGGCTTACATGGCTGCTTCTGAAATGGGCTCACTAATCTTTAGTCATGTAACTCATAAAGGTAGCAGCAGAGTTTACAGAAACATTCTGTCTGCCAATTTAAAAAAAAAAAAAAAACAGCTTCATCATGCAGTAAAACAATGACCAGAAACACACTGCCAACACAACCAAGGGCTTCATTGTGGGACAAAAGACTGGCCAAGTCAATCGCCAGACCTTAAACTAATTGAGCTGCATTTCACCTCCCGAGGAGGACACTGAAGGGAGAACCCCAAAAACAAACAACAATTGAAAGAAGCTGCGGTACACACCTGGAAAAGCATCACAAATGAAGAATGCAATAGTTTGTTGCAGTCAGTGGGTCACCGGCTCGATCCAGTTGTTGCAAGCATGGGATATGCAACAAAAAATTAAGTGTTATTTACTTTAATTTACTTTAAGACTATCTGTTCAATTCTTTTTCTCACCTATAAATTGGGTGTTCTGCCACCAAAGGTGCCCTGTTCTAAGTTGTTTAATACATCTGTAAATATCATGTAAATATCAGGAAATTAAAACTGAAATTCTAATCGTCTCAAATTCATCTTTTGAGCTCAAAAATTTAGTATAGAAAAAAACACAAAAAAGTTGGCCTTGCCATTTTCATTTTCACATTCCAATACCTTTGGAGAGGGCTGTATATGCACAAACATGGTTGCATGGAAACATGCACAGAAACATTCATATTCAGGTAGAAACTGAGTAAGACACTGTAGAACCCTGGCGTGTGTGTGTGGGTTTATTAAATAAAATTAATAATAATTTATGTCTCTACAGTTCATGAAGTTCCCTAAAAGACAAACAATCCACACATAAGTAAATCTGCCGTGATCACACACAGGTGAGAGTCATTACATTAGCTGCCAGTTCAACCCGCCTCCTCTCCGTATGCAGCTGACACTTGACCACGCCCCTCACTGTCACATTTCCCCATCACACAACTCAAGCCGGGGAGCCATGCGGACTGCATCTGACTCCTAATGCTCCACCACAACTTCGCTGCCAGAAACGTAGAAAAGGACTAGTGTAGAGTTGCACAATATTGACAAATCATATTGCAGTTACATTACCACAATTATGCAACATATGGAAAATAATCAAATTGAGTGGTGAACGGCTAGAGATGGACTATGTGATGAAATATATAAAAAGAATCTACTGTTGTTCTATAAACAAAATAGTGCACCACATAACTCTTCTTTTCGGTCTGCCTTTCTGCCTCTGTTTTTCTCCTTCTGTTCTGTTGCT
This sequence comes from Noturus placidus, assembly GCA_022414735.1. NCBI lineage: Eukaryota > Metazoa > Chordata > Actinopteri > Siluriformes > Ictaluridae > Noturus > Noturus placidus. Next base: position 119,624 of record JAFFST010054116.1, read on the forward strand.
TCATAGGCATATATGGAGGATCACCTGAAGAATAAGAACAGATTGGAGAAGGAGTGGGAAGCTCTGTGTGCGTATCAGGCAGAACCGAACACCTGCAGTGTTGGCCAGAGAGACTCCAATGCCAAGAAGAACCGCACCACTACTGTCATACCTTGTGAGCATGTGCCTTTATATACACAGAGACCCTCTGTTCCTGTCAAACACTTTAAAGTAAAAACCAGTTTAAACTTTAAACTGGTCAATTTTTTTTTCAGGAAATATCTTTTATATACCTCCACAAAACTGAACTAAAATCTAATCTACATTTTATGTATACACATGTTTCAGATGATCATTCTAGGATTTGCCTGAAAGTGGAGAATAGCCAAGGCAACTCTGAATACATCAATGCTAGTCCTATTGTAAGTGCAAAATTCTACTACTACTGTATTTCTTACTGTACACACTGCACTCCTCTTACAATACACAATATTGTACAAATTGTGTGATGGTGTGTGTGTCTCTCAGATGGATCATGACCCCCGGAACCCAGCTTACATTGCCACACAAGGTCCTCTGCCCTCGACTGTTTCTGACTTCTGGCAGGTAACTTTGTGTGTGTGTGTGTGTGTGTGTGTGTGTGTGTGTTTGTGTTTGTAAACAGTGTGGGAACTTGCGTGTGTGCATGAATCTTCTGTGTGTTTGAGAAATTAATGTGAAGTTGATGCATAATAAATAATTAAATCAAAATTGCACTCGACCCATTAAATGCCTAGGAGCCATCATTTAGTCTAGACCCTTAGTCTAATTTTATACACTGTTTAATAGACTATTTCATCACAGGATAAGTTCAGTCATAACAATGGACTGATAATAAACCTGCCAGCAAAATGCCACAATAGACAACCCTTTAATGCTCAGATTATTGAAGTCAATTCAATAATTTAATTTGTGTAGAGCTTTTAATAATGAACATTGCCAAAAAGAAGCTTTCCAGAAATATGTAAATTTAGGATATAAATTTTAAATATATAAATGTATCGTTACTGAGCAAGCCAGAGGCGACAGTGCCAAGGAAAAACTCCCTGAGATGATATGAAAACCTTGAGAGGAACCAGACTCAAAAGGGAACCCATCCTCATCTGGGTGACAACGAATAATTTAATTCAATTCATCTCCCATTCATGGTCAATAAATTGTGTATACAAGAAAATCATTATAGTTTTCACATTAAGTCTGTTCACATGTGTGAGGGTGCAGTGTGACAGCATCCAAACTGATCAGTTCACTAAAGAATATTACTAGTACGTTGTTGTTTATAGGCACAGTGTTTACATTTACATACAAATAAAATAAATAACTCAATAAATTTATCAGTGCATGCTGAGGGATTTATTTGTTGTTCTGAATACAACACTCTGATTGTATTTCTCAACATCTCGTTTAAGGGAGCAGCAAGATAATTTTTTTTTAATTAATCACTGGTAAAAATGTTTAAAAAAAATAATACTAATAACAACAACAGTAATAATAATAATTTATCATTGCATGTATTATTATTGGCCTATCGGAAGTATTAATTATTCAGGTTCGACAAACTCATCCATATATATTATCCATGATGCAGACATATTTGTCAAAGCTCCTTAAGGAATTAAATAATAAAACTTGCACACTTATATGTAATTTTTTGCAAATCAAGGATTAAAATACTTTGATTAAATCTAATACTTTGATTTTAAGATGACGTACAGGAGTTCAAGCACAAATTTAAGGACGCACATAGTGAACGTGATTATCATGTTAAATTGGTAAATAGCGTAATGTGCACATTATACAGAATCTCACAAAAGTAAGTACACCCCTCACGTTTTTGTAAATATTTGATGATATCTTTTCATGTGACAACACTGAAGAAATGACACTTTGCTACAATGTAAAGTAGTGAGTGTACAGCTTGTGTAACAGTGTAAATTTACTGTCCCCTCAAAATAACTCAGCCATTAATGTCTAAACCGCTGGAAACAAAAGTGAGTACACCCCTAAGTGAAAATGTCCGAATTGGGCCCAAAGTGTCAATATTTTGTGTGGCCACCATTATTTTCCAGCACTGCCGTAACCCTCTTGGGCATGGAGTTCACCAGAGCTTCACAGGTTGCCACTGGAGTCCTCTTCCACTCTTTCATGACGACATCACGGAGCTGGTCGATGTTAGAGACCTTGTGCTCCTCCACCTTTCATTTGAGGATGCCCCACAGATGCTCAATAGGGTTTAGTCCATCACCTTCACCCTCACCTTCTTTAGCAAGGCAGTGGTCGTCTTGGAGGTGTGTTTGGGGTCGTTGTCATGCTGGAATACTGCATAATGATCATGCTCTGCTTCAGTATGCCACAGTACATGTAGGCATTCATGGTTCCCTCAATGAACTGTAGCTCCCCAGTGCGGGTAGCACTCATGCAGCCCCAGACCATGACACTCCCACCACCATGCTTGACTGTAGGCAAGATGCACTTGTCTTTGTACTCCTCACCTGGTTGCTACCCCATACACTTGACACCATCTGAACCAAATAAGTTTATATTGGTCTAATCAGACCACATGACATAGTTCCAGTAATCCATGTCCTTAGTCTGCTTGTCTTCAGTAAACTGTTTGTGGGCTTTCTTGTGCATCATCTATAGAAGAGGCTTCCTTCTGGGATGACAGCCATGCAGACCAATTTGATGCAGTGTGCGGTGTATGGTCTGAGCACTGACAGGCTGACCCCCCACCCCTTCAACCTCTGCAGCAATGCTGGCAGCACTCATACGTCTATTTCCCAAAAACAAACTCGGGGGTTTTCTCCGGGTACTCCGGTTTCCTCCCCCAGTCCAAAGACATGCATGTTAGGCTGATTGGCGTGTCTAAAGTGTCCGTAGTGTATGAATGTGTGTGTGAGTGTGTATGTGATTGTGCCCTGCGATGGACTGGCACCCTGTCCAGGGTGTACCCCGCCTTGTGCCCGATGCTCCCTGGGATAGGCTCCAGGTTCCCCGTGACCCTGTAAAGGAGTAAGCGGTTGAAGATGGATGGATGGATGGATGTAACCTCTGGATATGATTCTTTGGTGGACCATGACAAGGCCTGTTCTGAGTGGAACCTGTCCTGTTAAACGCTGTATGGTCTTGGCCACCGTGCTGCAACTCAGTGTCAGGGTCTTGGCAATCTTCTTATAGTCTAGGCCATCTTTATGTAGAGCAACAATTCTTTTTTTCAGATCCTCAGAGAGTTCTTTGCCATGAGAGTTCCAGTGACCAGTATGAGTGAGTGTGAGAGCGATGACACCAAATTTAGCACACCTGCTCCCCATTCACACCTGAGACCTCGTAACAATAAAAGGTCACATGACACCGGGGAGGGAAAATGGCTAATTGGAAATTGCCCAATTTGGACATTTCCACTTAGGGGTGTACTTACTTTAGTTACCAGCGGTTTAGACATTAATGGCTGTGTGTTGAGTTATTTTGAGGGGACAGCAAATTTGCACTGTTACACAAGCTGTACACTCACTACTTTACATTGTAGAAAAGTGTCATTTCTTCAGTGTTGTCACATGAAAAGATATCATCAAATATTTACAAAAACGTGAGGGGTGTACTTACTTTTGTGAGATACTGTAAATTCATCATTCTTCTGAATTATTTTAAAATTGTGTATAATTCGATTAGCAAAATTATACACAGTTATTCATAAGCGGATTCACAATCATGACATATTAAAAATGATGCTAATTTAAGTAGCTTCAATGTAGTTGGCTTCTTTTGTTAGTAACTTGTAGTGTAGCTAAATACTTTAAAAGGGTCGTATGACTGTAGCTTAAGTACTTCAAACTATGAGTAGCTTGCAAGTTGAAAAGCTACTGTTTCAAAGTAGCTTCCCCAACAGTGATAGGTAAGGCTTGTATTACACAAGATGATGATTATTGAAATTAATCTCTTGAAGGGGAGTAAAACATTCTAGTTGCTGATCTGATATGGTTATATTATTATTTACAGGGTTAGTTATATTATTGTCTGGTTTAAAACTTAGTCTGATTTATTTTATTTTTTTTGGGCCATTGAAAAAATTAATGAAGTCATCACTGCTATATGTTGAAGACGTGCATGTTTGTGTGGTGGACTTATTCCTAGTTTATTTTTGCTACAAAATTAGATAAGAACCTTGGATTATTCTTGTTATCTTCTCTCAGGGTGTAGTGATATGTTGATCTAGCAGCACTAAAATATTTTCTATAGTTCAGGAGTCTGTCTTACTATGCATTTTTGAATTTAGTTTTTACATTCTAATTTCTGAGTGGTCTGTTTTAAGGCTTGTGTGTGATTGTTATACGAGGGTGCTAGTTTCTTCTCTCAAATTATTTTTTCTTTTAAGTTAAGCTAAAGTGGGGAAAATAAGTATTTACATTTTTTTCAGTAAATATGTCTAATGAGGTTATTTACATGAAATTCACCAGACATCGGTATTAACTCGAGAAATATAATACTATTAAGAATTCCATAAATAAAGTTATGTATAATAAAGTGGAATGACACAGGAAAAAAGTATTGAACATGCTAAGAAAAAGCAGTTCTCCAAGGCAAGGTAAGGCAAGAAACCAGCTGAAATTTGGAAGTAATTATACCCCCTATCTGTGCAAATTTATATCAGCTGGGTTAGTAAACTGATGGTCTATAAAAAGGCTTTTTACCAAGGTGTCACACAAGAAACATCTCATGATGGGTAAAAGCAAAGAGCTTTCCCAAGACCTTTGGAACCTTATGTTTCAAAACATATTGATGGAATCGGATACAGACGTATTTCAAAACTTCTGAATCCTCCAATAAGCACCATTTGGGGCCATTATTCGCATGTGGAAGCAACATCACTCCTTCATCAACCAGCGACGCACAGGAGAATAGCAGAAGAGCAAAGGACCACACGGAAAGAGCTCCAGAAACACTTGGAGGAAGCAGGTGCCATCATCACAGGGAAAACAATAGGCAATGCACTCCACTGCTCACACTCACCCCTCAAGACTTCATTACCTAAGAAATGGCATGTCTAAGCTCATTTAAAGTTTACTACAACTCATTTGGACAAGGCCATGAAATACTGGGAGAGTGTATTCTGATCAGATGAGAGCAAAATTTAACTTTTTGCCATACTAAACACCATGTTTGGAGAAGAAATGGCACTGCACTACACCCTAAAAACATTATACCAACAGTGAAGTTTGGAGGTGGAAACATAATGGTGTGGGGCTGTTTTTCATCGCATGGTACTGGCAGACTTCATATCATTGAAGGAACAATGTATGAAGCCCTTGAGAAGAATCTGCTGCCATCCACCAGGATGATGATGAGATGTAATGATCCAAAGCATACAGCAAAGGAGACTCTCAGTTGGTTTCAGAAAAAAAATCAAGGCATTAGGATGGCTCAGTCAATCACCTGACTTGAATCCAATTGAACAAGATGTAAAGATAATATATTTAGAAGAATGGATACTGAATACTGCGGACAATTAATTTCTTCATACAGGAAGTGACTTGAATCGGTCATTACAAACAAAGGCTTCTCCACTAAGTATTAAATGAATTTGTAAAAGAATTAGTGTGTTCAATATTTTTTTTCCTGTGTCAATCAACTTTATTACACATAACTTAATTTATGGATTTAATGTTGTGAATTCTTTATATTTCCGCATTTCTTGAGTTAATACTGATTGCTGGTGAAAATTTCATGTCAATAGCCTCCTTGGAAATATAGTTACTGAAAAGAATGCTGACGTGTCCAATACTTATTTCCCCCAAATGTACATTATCTAGAATGTAGCAGAATGTTGACTCATTCAGTTGCCTGATCAAGTTCAAGAGTCAAGGCTCAAGGTTCAGATTTAAACATTGACAGTACAAACACATACAGTCACATGAAAAAATAAGTACACCCCATGGAAATTGTTGACAAGAAAACATTTGATCCTGAAAATAAGGATATTTAAAAAAAATATTTCACAATCTTCTTTGAAACAGTGCCTATTAATAAGCGTGATACACTCTATAAATGACACATAAAATTGACATTTTGTAGTAATGTTCACAATTTAAATGAACAAAAAACAGATCAGTAACATGGATAAATAAAGTACAGCCCTACATTTATCACACCTTCAAATCCATAAAATTAGAATCATGTGTTTATGATTGGGTGCCAGTGATTAGAACCTGCTTAGGAAGTGCAGGTGGAACCTGTCGTATTTATACCCCGCTCATATATAGTGTCTGGTGTTCCCTTTGGTGTGTGGTGTCTTCATGCCAAGAGCTAAAGATTTCTGTAAGGCCTTCAGAAAAAGGTTTGTGGATGCCTATGAGTCTGGCATGGGATTTAAAAATATGTCCAAATTATTTGAAATACATCATTCCACTATAAAGAAAATAATCTACAAATGGCACAGATTTCAAATGACTGCCAGTTTGTCCAGGAATGGGGTTGCTTTACTGCCTCAGGGACTGGAGAGCTTGCATTCATTGATTCAACTATAAATTTTGCATCATATCAAAGAGTGCTGAAGATAATGTGAGGCCATCTGTCCAAAAGTAGAACTTGAACCGAAAGTGGATCTTTCAACAGGATCATGTTCTTAAGTACACTAGCACTAAGGAATGGCTCAAAAAGATTAAATGAAATTCCCAGGAAAGGTAGAAAGGACACACTTTTATCGTAAGCAGTTCAAGCTCAGGTGTGCAGTGCATAGCTAAGACTGTGACGTCCATGACCCAATGAGTGTTTATCATAAACCAAACAACTCAACCTCTGCTCTTATTGGAGTTTAATATTCAGGACTGACGAAAAACTGAGAATGCCACCAGTGTGATGGCTATGTCAGGCACTGCTGTGTGTAACCACATCTCACAGAAAGCCAGCAAGCAGCACTTCTATATATCCCACTGAAAAATGTGATTCTCGTTTTAAGTTTGTAAACTTTGTTATCCAGAAACTGAATGTTGACTAACAAGATTCTGTTAGCCATCTAACACTAATACTGTTAGTTTTATAGGATCAGATGGTGGTCCAATCATAGTTGATAACTCTGGGAGATTACTGATAAAACTCTGTGCAGTAGCTAATTTGAATATATGTTTGATACGGTATCGTGGCATATGTTATGATTAAGACATATTTTAAATGAGATGAGATAATGATCTGAGCTTCAGTGAGGAAATGTTACCATATGTTCTATATTTGATCCGAACGTTAACCGACTCACCATTACAGTATGAGTACATTAGTTATTACATTCTGATTATCCCCTACTGAATCTAGAATGGAGACCACCACTTCTGGGATATCAAAATGAATATTAAAATCTCCAACAATTAATGTTTTGTCTAGAGAAACAACCACTTTAGAGAATAAATTCGCAAAAGGAATGCAGAATAAGGGGTCTATAAATAATAATTACCGGTAGTAGAATCGACCGAGTGAACTTATTTTTTGTAGCTACATATCATATGTTGGTATCAAAAACTTCAAATATGTTGAATTTATGACTAAGTTTTTGTGTGACGACTAGATTATCATTATAAATAACTGTGACCCCTCCTCCTCTGCCAGTTAGATGGGGCTAATGTATATAACTGTATCCAGGAGGACTATCTTCATTTCCTACATACTCACATGGTTTAATCCATGTTTCTGTTAAACATAGTAAATTAATTAATTTAATTAATTAATTAAACTCCTAATTAGTAAAAGTTTTATTACAAGGCACTTTAGCTGTAAGAGGTCTAATATTTAACAGTCCTAGCTTCAGATCAAAAGTGTTGGCTGTGCATTCAGTATGATTTCATTTTGTATTAATTGGGTTACTAAAACATGCTTTCTGATTATTTCTACATTTTTGTTTTGCTTGGGGAACAGACACATTCTCAATATAGTGGAACGTAAGTGATGCCTCAGTGCAGCTATCAGATCGTCAGTTTAGCCTGCTTGTCTGCTCCCTGGCCTTGACTCTGGATGGTCACCGAATAAATAGGCTTGTTCTGAGTTGTTCTCATTCAAGAAATGAGAGCAACACCTACTGCAATCATCCATAAAGCCCACATTGTTTTCAGAGTACCACCTGGACATCCAGCAGTTCAACAACCATAACCTTGTGTAAGCTACATTGCCACACCATATTGGGATAGGACCAGAGCATACTACTGCATCGGACGTCACCTTCACTATTTTCACACCGCTCCAATGTTACTCTTAGTAACCTCTGATTGATCAATGTAAAAAATCTTTGAAAACCTATGCGTGCCTAAGACCCTAAGATTATCTGCTATGTCTGGCGCCCTGGCTCCCAGTATACACCTAACTAGTGCTTCTGGTGCTCCCATGGGCAAGCCTTAGTGTTAGCTTTGGCTTTGCAATTATGCCACCAAATCATCACCCATTTGCCCTGCTGTGAGATCTCTAATGCCGGAGTTAAGGGATTGCTAACTATGGCATCCAGACTTTCCCCTACAAAAACTACAATTTCTCATACACACACACACACACACACACGCATACACATTCGTACGCACACACATGTACACACACACGCACACACATACGCGCACACACACACGTATACAGTATGTAGAAAGTTGGCACTTCTTGCAGCTATGGAACACCAAGCATCTGTTAAAGGGTTCTGAAAGTTTATATGTTCCAATGTGTGCCATATTTGACACTAAATACCACAGAAAGCATCAGAAGAGCAATATATTGCCATTTCAGAGTTGGTCAAAAAAGTTAGAAGAACCATTTTGCTTTTCAACATGAAAAAAATATTTTATAGTGCTTTTGTTGTCAAATTTGGCAATAACCGCCACCTGCTGATTTTGATATTCAGTAAATCTGAATGCTATCTTCTTAATCAGTGATGAGTTGAAGTCCTTTAATCATGTTATAATAATTTGCATTTGTGTACACATTCAGGTATGTGTTATTTATTTATCATATATTTTAGATAGGCATTGCTGTTTAATTTAGATTGAGCTACATATCTGTGTGAGTAATGTATATGTTTTCTGTAGATGGTGTGGGAAAGCGGGTGTGTGGTGATTGTCATGTTGACTCCTCTAACAGAAAGTGGAGTTAAACAGTGTTACCACTACTGGCCAGATGAGGGCTCCAACCTCTACCATATATATGAGGTACTAACCATGTAACCTCACATAAAAAAGAAAGTATACATGCACAGAAATCTCTCACTCTCTCTACATTCTTTCGCCTTGCGAAAGTATTCGGCCCCCTTGAACTGTTTGACCTTTTGCCACGTTTCAGGCCTCAAACATAAAG
>JAFFST010054116.1:146744-165504 GCA_022414735.1 Noturus placidus
CCCCCCCCACCCAAGACATTTACACCACACGCTGCAGCCGCAAAGTAAAAAGCATTGTGGATGACCCATCACACCCTGCACACACTCTTCACCCTCCTGCCGTCTGGAAAAACGTACCGAAGCATTTGGGCCCTCACAACCAGACTGTGTACAGTTTCTTCCCCCAAGCCATCAGACTCCTCAATACTTAGAGACTGGACCGATACACACACACACATACACACACGCACTGAACGGAACACCATCCCACTCCCATTGAAATATTTGCACATTCCTTTATTGACACTGTTGCATTTTTTGCTGCTACTGTATTATAAAAAATATAGTATCTAATTTATTGTCACTATATACAATTTTTATACCCTTTACCTGGCTGCTACCACATTAACTGCTATGTCCATGATTGGTATAATCTAATCTGCTGAATACTAAGGTATAGCATGTTGTTTTTTACATTTATACCATTTTAAACCCCTTGGCACCTATCTTTTGCACGGTGCGGTGCTACACTGTCACTTACTGTGCCTATTGTCCTGTTTTAGTAGTTACTGTTCTGTCCTGTGTTTTTGCACACATCTGCACGTGCACTTCATGTAGAATGCAGGTCTTATTTAGTTCTATATCGTCTCATGTGGTTAGTGTGTTTTTTTATGTAGCACCGTGATCCTAGAACAACGTTGTTTCGTGTACTGTACTGTGTACTGTACCAGCTGTATATGGTTGAAATGACAATAAAACCACTTGAACGTAAAGGAAAAAAAAATGTTTTACTGATGGTGAAAAAGCAGAAGTGCTAGTTGAGACTTTTGTCAAAGTCTCATTTTAAAGAATGTCATTTTAAAGCTTTTTAACATGGTCTGGAAAGATGGAAAGTTGCCATCCACCTGGAAAAATGGAGTTATCATACCAATAGCAAAACCTGGGAAATATCATTCAAATCCATTGAATTACAGACCTATAGACCTAACCTCAAACTTGTGTAAGTTAATGTAAAGGATGGCAATAACTTGTTGCCCCCCTCCCCCCCCGGACTGCGTGGTCACGCCCATGTATTTGAGGTTATTTCTTGTTACCTTTACTGTTTTACGATACAATCCACAATGTCCGTATTCGCTCCCTCGTTTTCACTTCTTCCCCATATTCTGGACTCAAATGTTATTCGCTATATGGGGGTCGTCCATATATTACGTCACGGAAGGGGGGTGAAGGGTACGATGACGTCTAATGACGACGGGAGAGGGGGGTTCAGGGACGTGATTACGTCATCAATGTATTTGTATCTTCCCCGTGTTTAGTGTCACCACTGCCACGTTCATCAATTACTTATTTACTTACAGAAATATTTGCAAATTGCCAAAATAACAAACAAACAAACAGAAATACTGACGTCACACGCACATCCTGTGGCGTATTATACGCTTAATATGGCTGAAAATTTGAAGACGTAATATATGGACGACCCCATAGGGAATAGAGAACGAGTGAGCCACTTCGGACACAGCACTATACTTTCCGTCGAGGGGGGGCGCTCTACAACTAGCGCCACCCATTTGACTCTGCAGTGAGTAGCCCCTCCTCATTTCCGGGTTTCAGGATCATTCGTGCAGCACTAGCAGAATAAGGCTCGAGACCGTGTAATTAGGTTGTTTAAAACTGCTTTAGACCGTTTCCTGGAGAAAATGTCCGCTATCATCCCTCGCATCGAGCAGCTTACCTCCAGAGTTCTGCGCGTGCTGGGCTGTAATCCCGGGCCCATTACACTACAGGGAACCAACACGTACTTGGTGGGGACTGGGAAAAGGTACTAGTCAAATGTCAAATTGGACCAAAAAACCTGAGGTTAGGGATTGACCATATTTAATAATCAGTCCACAAAACATGAAAATTTCGAAATAATTGTGGATCGTTTTGCAGGAAAGCAGTTCACATAGATTATATTTACTCAAATAATCTGATGCCTTTGGTTATAAAACTGTTCTTCAGTCCGGTTGTCTTTGATTGGATGCATTGGAAGCATCTGCAACTAGGTAGTCATGTAAACAGGAAATAAGCAGGGTAAGTGCAGTCCTTAAAGAGCACCTATTATTCTGGTTTTTGAAACGTGCCTAATTTAGTCAAAAAACACTTTAATGTGTTCAATTTAAATTACAGCATTACATTTGCTGGGACAGGGGCGTAAGGACAGAAAATGGCACTTTTAAAGAAATAAAAAGAAGTATTTAATAATAGTGATAACCATACTTAATTATCATTGATATTATTTATTAAATAAATCACCTATATGTAAAGCAGTACTACTCGTCTGTTGTGTTTTTAACTATGTTAATGATTTCCTCAATGTTAGTTGGAATGTCATGCTCGACTAAGGGTCAGAGCCTCTCTGTATTACGTAGAGTTTGAAGTCTGGATTTCACAAGTTTTACTTTGAAAATGACCATTCAACTGTAGATGTGAAGACAGATAATGTGACATGTTTTTAGGAGTTGAGAAAGAGGGGATAACAGTCTCAGTCCCATTGTCTTTTAGGCACTGAGCATTTCCTGGACATTGCTTTTTGGGAAGAAGTAGGATGGAGTGTTGAGGGTAATTTAAGACACCTGAGAATCAGATATTACAAATATAAGTGATATCGTCTGATATAAACCCCTGTCTGCCCCCTTTGAATCTTTTGCAATAAAAGTGGTATGCAAATACTCTCTCTCTCTATCACCTATTAGTCGAGACCGACCTTCGGTCACTTTATGGGTCAACACTCTCCATGAATTTCATCAATGTGATCCACAAAGCATTTCGGCAGAAGTAGTGGAGTAGTTTGCCATTGCAAATACTACAGCTGCTCAAATGCATCTATAGTTTAAAACGGTGTCCAATCTTATCGGTTTTCATTCCAACCAAGCAGGAGCCACACCTGAGTCTATTGAAAGTCAAGATCAACTGATTAAACAAGTGGAATCAGATGTGGCTCCTGCTTGATTGCAATGAAAACCTACACTGGCTCTTTGAGGATAAGTTTGGACACCCCTGGTTTAAAAGTAAGGAAAACTAACAAATTAACAAAACCAGTATACCTATATAGTGATCTGATCTTGCACTGCTGGAAGTCCAAATGGATAATGTGAGAAGGAGTGTGAACACATCCTATGAACAATTTTTGGTCCATTTTATTCAGTGGTACAGAATCATTCCTTTGTGAGGTCCCCCCCCCCCTTTGATAGATTATAAAATGTTTATTCTTTTTTCCCATATGTTATACATATGCTTCTGTGTGATTGTCTGCCTGTTGTATGGGGGCATGTGAGGCGTGTGTTAATAGACACTGGGGAACCTTCTGTTCCTGAGTACATCTCTAATCTGAAGCAAGCTTTGTGCCAGAGTGCGTCCTCCATCCAGGAGATCCTTGTCACACACTGGCACCATGACCACACAGGAGGAGTACCGGACATATTAATAAACATAGACTCAGGTCAGAGCTTTATACACTCTCATACAGATTGGAATCTAAAACACACACATTTTATAGCCTCACATATATCTTAATATCTCTATAGTCTAATTGCACTTTCTTTTCATATTCATTTCACATTGTGTACATAACATAACAAAGCTAATTCCCTCAGGTTCTCTAGGTAAATGTACATTATTAGTTTTGTAAAGCTCCATTTTAACGTACTAAAACAGGAGTGTCCAATCTTGTCACGGAAAGGACCGGTGTGGGTGCATGTTTTTGTTCTAATCAAGCAGAAGTCATATGCACACACACACACACACACACAGCACTTAAATTAACTGCACTTAAAACATTTGTAAATTTTTTTTAAATAAAAACACCCAAAACTGTATATGGCACCATAACTAAGAGTAACTGCATGTTGATACGTGAACTTCTGGAGGGACGGCGTGGCGTGGTGAAGTAATGACGCGGGCTGTTAATCTAATCATGATCTAAAACATGTAAAACGGGAACATGACAGGAGTATTCTAAAAGTGACTCATGTAAACACCTTAATCACGTTATTATCTTAATCAGAGTAAGGTCAATAATTAGATTACTGCTGTCCATGTAAACGTAGTCACTGTCAACATTGTAAACTGTGTGAAAAACATTAAAGTGGTGGTGGATATAGATGTTGGAATGTGTGGGGTTGCTGGCAATACCGCATACCATTTTGTTTTTATGTGTGAAATTACTGTGAATTGCACTGCTAAGTCTTTATTATGTGTGATTGTGTGTATATGTGTGGTGTTCAGATTTGCAGGTGAGTAAAATCGCTCGCTCACCCCCACAGCAAGAGACAATTGGAGATGATAAAAGGAAATACACATACATTAAGGATGGTGATGTTATTAAGACTGATGGAGCAACATTACGGTGAGTATGTCACATAAGAGGAAGAATGTACAAAATGTGAGTACTAGTGAGATTGTGTTTGCATATGTATAATAATCATGTGTTTTGTACAAAATGGATACATGTTTAACTAGTGTATATGTACAGGGTTTTGTTCACCCCAGGCCACACTGATGACCACATGGCTCTGTATCTGGAAGAGGAGGGAGCACTGTTCTCTGGTGACTGCATTATGGGGGAAGGGACAGTTGTGTTTGAGGACCTACATGATTACATGCTCTCATTGCAGATATTGCTTGATGTCAATGCAAACATCATCTACCCAGGTGTGTGTGCTTTGACAGCTATCATGAAGCTAAAGATTTAATAACACAGTTGGTATAATTCATTTTCAGAACTAAGCTGTCTTTACATCCTAATAGCTATCACTAAAAATAGATGCTCTAGGCACTGTACTCCTCATCTCAAAATTTTATTCAATTCAAATTTATTTGTGTAGTGCTTTTACAATACACATTGCAATATATATTGTCACAAAGCATCTTCGGAAATCAAGCTATAACAATCCCTAACGGGAAGATGATATTAAATGGGATTTAAGTTCATCTTGATTTTTCCCTCCTCTTGACAGGACTTGATACTTCCTGGTGGGTTCTGGTGAAATTACCCTTTAACTCTAACATTATTATGCAGACAACACTGTTAGCTAACTAACACTTTGCAGCAAAGCTGTTAATGTGGCAGTCCTCTAGACAGGCCTAAATGTTAACTCTGTGTTGGCTATGTAACTAGGTAGACAAGAAATAGCACATTTTTGATTGTTGTTTGCTTCTATGTAGCTCTAAAAAAATACCAATCTGAGTGCACACTGAGATGATTTTACAAGTTTAGTTAGTTTACCGAATAAACTGCTTGTATAGAACAAACGCACTGGTGCTGTCCACTATCTTTAATTACTGCTTCACTGTGTATGCGCATGTTCTAGGAGCGAGGGCCTTTTGAAGAAGGCATCTGTGGCTTTCTGCAAGAGGTTAGCAAGGATTGCTAATATTGCTTAAAGTGACATTTGAGAGCATTAGTATTCTGGTTCAATCTCTGTTTGGTTTGAGCCCAGACAAGTTTAGGTCCCACTGTTCAATGGTTGAAAATTTAAACCAATTTTAAAAATGGGTCTGAAAAAGGGGCAGCAGGTAGTGTTGCCACCTTCAACTGTACACTCCTGTACATTTTGGAATCTAATCACTTACTACATGTATTTATCTTGGCTCTGAATACAGACCATGGACTACAATTGAATGCACCAGAGCTAGGGGTGTAATGATGCATCATGACAATGCTTTGCAATGCATATATTTTACGATAGCCATCATGGGCATGTGCGACTCATATAGTACAAATTAATATTCTATTATTTATTCATGTAATGAAATTATACTGTTTCAACGCCAGAGGTCCCAATCTGCACAACCCATAGAGTTCAAATATAAAGAGCACACACGAGTGATCTTGTTCTTTCGTGGAGAGCCTGCAACATATGCACTTGTGAAGTCTGATGGCTCTGGGTTGCAACAACCAATATGTATTATACAGTTACACCACCACGTTATGACATTTAAGATAGCAGTAGCTTTCAAACGACACCAACAGCAGTGGAAATTGGTCATTCTGGCTGACTTTCGAGTTCTATTTCTGCTATGGCGCTTGTTGTGTTTAAGCCAATCATTTCCCCACGTTAGATACATTGTTAATTCAATAAAAAATATATTGGGAGAATTTATACATTTTGCTTATTTCATTATTAAGATATGGTGAACCTGTATTTCATTTTGTTTATGATTCAGAAGTAAATCTTTTCAGTAGTAATATTTCTTCATTAAAATTATGCTAAATGTTCAGTGAATCAACTCAAAATAATCAAATCATGAAGCCATTATTGTGAATCAAATTGGGACTGGGGTGTCATTACACCCCTAACCGCAGCAGTTTATTCTGTTAGTCTTGATTTATGTGTCTTGATAGTTTTGTCTGTACTTCACCAGGTCATGGTCCTGTGGTGTTAAATGCGTGCAGTAAGATCCAGGAGTACATCACCCATCGCGCTGCCCGGGAGCAGCAGATTCTCTCCATGCTGAGAAATAGCCCTGGAGATGCCTTCAGTTCCTCTGCCCTGGTTAAACTGGTGTACAAGGTGTTGTGGTGTCTGCTGATTGGTGTTATGTCATCATATGGCTTTTGATTAGTGCTCTTTATGTATTTTGTATTGTTTTGTATGTTTTGATTTTCTTTATTAGGATACCCCTGAGCACTTACATAGAGCAGCAGAAATCAACCTGATTCATCACTTAAAAAAACTACAGAAGCAGGGAACAGTCTGCATGGGTAAGATCCATGTGTATATCATTGGATATTAATTATGAACAATTGCTGAACTTTTATTGGCTCAAATCATTCATCTGTTTTAAAGTGATTTTAGTTGAATGTCTCTGTTTTGCTCATATACATTTTGTGTGTTTGTATTTCTGCATAGTTATAGTTGGAGCTTCAGAACAGTGGAAGAGCAACTTGTGACTACCACCATAACAAAAACATTATTGTGGAAGAATTAAGATGGATGTACCACAAATGCATCATTACATTATGTGTGTTTCCTAGAGTTGCAGTGAATATTTGATAAAGTTGCTTAATTTTTTTAGATTACTTCATTGCCAGACTGTTCTACCATCTTAACATGGTGTTGCACCAATAAAATCTTTTTCTTAGCAGTACTCAATATTCAACTATAAGTTAGCTACTGTCAGCTGAAAATATGAAACAAAATCATGAGATTAGTGAAACTATGTGAAAACATCTAAGGTTTGGATAAACTGTAATATTCAACAAACATGAATTAGCCTGGCACAGCAACACATTTTGTGAGTTCCTTGAAGAGGAAACTCTGTTAGCATCATGAGAGCTTCAAGTCAAGTGGGCTTTTATTGTCATTCCTCTATACAGATTGTATACATTGGAATGAAATTACGTTTCTTCAGGACCATGGTGTAACATGGAACAGTACTCGGCTCAGTACTTTGTCTCAGGTGGTAGCGCTGGGTGTCCACTAATCGTAGTGTTGTTGGTTTGATTCCCGGCCCACAGTGTCTTGCCAAGGACCCCGAGTTACTCCCGACAGCAGGCTAGCACCTTGCATGGCCGCTCTGCTGTCATTGAGGAGTCGGTGAATGAGACAGTGTAAAGTGCTTTGTAGAACCACAAAGGTTAAAAAGTGCATACATCAAGAATGAGTGGTTGAATGTTTGTAGGATTTGTATAGAATTAACATTGTATCTAGCAGATGAACTGATTAGATTTTGGAATTTTTCAAAAGAAGGTTAAGGTTGCAGCAAAGGTAAAATATCTAAAAAAAAAAAAAATTTAATAGCTTAATTTGAAGCTGATTGAAGTATATTTTAAGGGTATTTGTGGCATAGAAATTAGTAACAAGAAGGACTAGACTTGGTGGTGGAACTTGGGTAATTTTATTTTCCTTTTCAGTCTTCTGTAAACAAGTTTGGACAAGGACTTAAATTGTCCAGATTTCAGCTGTCCAACTTAAACCTTGTCACCTACCTAATGTTGTCTGTTTAAACTGCTACTTAACTGGATATAATAGCATCTACAAACAATTAAATATCTGCCATATTATTTTGTCAGCTTTTTAATGAGTGCTCAGTTTGTTCCACCATGTCAGAGGACACTCCACTAGTAATAGAGGGGGTGTGGCTAAATTTCAGAGCATCTCCCACTCCAAAATAAGTTGACAAATAGAGATTTAAGGTGAACGCCTTCTTTTAAGGCCCACGTCCCCATAGAAAAGTGTCAAAATCAATGAAGATAGCAGAAATATAAGAAAGATTACAAAAGCAGAAAGAGTTATTCCACAAGCAAAAATGAATTGCATCTGAAAATACACAAACAAAAAAGAAAAGCTAAATGAATGAATTTGAATATTTTTGGAAAATGTATTTTGATTTGATTCTCATTACTTCCATCTGCTATTCATTTAGATAACTATTTTGCTTTTGAATTTTATTTTATTTGAAACTTTTGGCACAAAATTAACTCCATAGCCTCTATAGAGTCTGGAACATACAGTGATTAGCCATAATATTAAAACCACCTGCCTAGGTCTCCCTTGTGCAGACAAAACAGCTGTGAACCATCAAGGCATGGACTCTACAAGACCTCTGAAACTGTGCTGTGGTATCTGGCACCAAGAAGTTTGCAGCAGATCGTTTACATCTTATAAGTTGCGAGGTGGAGCCTCCATGAATCTGACTTGTTTGTCCATCTGACATTCTTCAGATGTTCAATTGGATTGAGATCTGGGGAATTTGGAGGCCAAGGCAACAAATCGATCTCTTTGAACAATTTTTGCAGGGTGCATTATCTCGCTAAAAGGGGCTACTGCTATTAGGGAATGCCGGTGCCATGCAGGGTGTACTATATCTGCAACAATGTTTACGTAGGTGGTAAATGTCAAAGCAATATATGAATGCTACGACCCAAGGTTTCCCAGCAGAACATTTCTCAGAGCATCACACTTCCTCCACCAGCTTGCATTTTTCCCCATAGTGCAACCTGGTGCCATCTCTTCCCCAGATAAATGACACACACACACCCCGCCAATCCACATGATGTAAAAGGAAACATGATTCATCAGACCAGGCCACTGTCTACAATTGCTCCATGGTCCAGTTCTGATGCTCACATTGTAGCCGCTTTCGGTGGTGGACAGGGGTCAGAATAGGCACTCTGACCGATCTGCAGCTACACATTCCAATATGCAGCAAGCTACAATGTACTGTGCTCTGACACATTTCTACCATAGCTAGCATTTTCAGAAATCTGTGCTGCAGTAGCTCTTATGTGGGATTGGACCAGAGAGGCCATGATCCTGTTGCCGGTTCACTGGTTGTCCTTTCTTTGGCCCACTTTTTTTACGGTGCTAATCACTGCATACCCGGAACACTAGCCAGACCTGCCATTTTGGAGATGCTCTGACCCAGACATCTAGCCAACACAATTTGGCCCTTCTCAAAGTTGCTCAGATCCTTACACATGCCCATTTTCCCTGCTTCCAACACATCAATTTTGAAACTGACTGTTCAACTTGCTGCCTAATAATATCCCACCCCTTGACAGGTGCGACTGTAATTAGATAATCAATGTTATTCACCTGTCAGTGGTTTTAATGTTATAACTGATCATTGTATCATCAATAGCCGTGCCCAAATAAAGATGCCATTTGACTGACCTGGCATATATGACCAACCACAGATGTTTTTCCTTTAGCCAACTTGCAAACACATGAAAATAACTCACTTTCTCATGGTGCTACACACTCTTTAAAGTTACAACACTTTCACATCAGACTTCAATCTACTGGTTTTCAGTCCAGTGACCATATCTTGCTTTGGAAAGATTTGCATATCACTGCATTCTGTTTTTATATACATTTTACACAGTGTCCCAACTTTTCTGGAATTGGGGTTGTAGGTGGCAAATTTTACACATGATCTGATAGTTTTTTTTTTATTACATATCAAAAATCTAAAAGGTGCATGATGACTTAGTGGTTAGCATGTTTACCTCACACCTCCAGGGTCGGGGACCTGAGTCCTATTGTGGCCCTGTGTGTGCAGAGTTTGCATGTTCTCCCCGTGCTGTGGGGGTTTCCTCCCCCAGTCCAAAGACATGCATGGTAAGCTGATTGGCATGTCCAAAGTGTCCGTAGTGTATGAGTGGGTCTGTGAATGTGTATGTGGTTGTGCCCTGCGATGGATTGGCACCTTGTTCAGGGTGTACCCCACTTTGTTCCCCATGCTCCTTGGGATAGGCTCCAGGTTCCCTGTGACCCTGAAGAAAAGGATAAGTGGTATAGAAGAGGGAGCTAAGCCACCGTGCGCCCAGGTGTAATCCTTCTGGATCCAAAGAACTTGGAGCCAAGTTAAAACGAACCACAAAAACATTCTCCAAAAAGGTAATATTTCATAAATTTCATAAATTGTAACCGGATTACTTGGGTCTGCCTTCTATAATAACTTTTCTCTAGGTTCTACATAGCCAACAGGCTTGGTAAAATGTAGGTATAACATATACTAACCCATTATTTATTTATTTTTTAAGTTTCCAGTGATATATCCCCAGGATGACCATAAACACTGCCACTGTTTGAAAAAGGAATTTTGAAATAACACTTTACTGTCAATGTTTCACTTGTGTATAATGCATGCATATTTTATTTTTACTACATATGTTGTGCACAATCTTAATTGTAGTGCCCCTATTAGATCAAATGGGGTAAAAAAAAACAAAAGAACAAGAAAAATCTGCACATAAAAACGGCCAGACAAGAAATTGAATTGCTAGAGCACTGCCTAGGGCTGATTTTGCTGTCATTTATTATTGACAGCAATAAATACAAATGTCTTTTTCAATTACAGGAAATAAAGAAACAATCAAACCAAACTTGACTGTTCACTTTGTGCATTAGTCATTTAATTAGAAATTATTTTGGCAGACCACATCTCGTACCACCCTGCCATCTCTTTGGTTCACTGGGGTTCCTCTTATCATCTTCATAAATGGTTCATCATGGTTTACGGCCATGGAACTTCACAAAATTGTGTAGGACCCGTTTGAGTTCAAGGCATACTATATGAACAACCCTACACACCGTTGTCTTTTCCACATGCTCTGCATCACCCACTTTATATACTGAAAATTCCATATGGTAACAAAATGAAGGGCAATACATGCTTGGTGTTAAGCGCTGACCCATAAAGTGTCACATCAGCGATGTGAAGTTTCAAAAGGTTTGTTAAATAAATTAACAATTCTCGTGAAAAACTGTAACACTCCCGCATATTCATATTCATCTGGATATGAAAAAGATTTCATATAACCCGTGCGTTCTCGTCAACGGGATATTTTTCCAAAGGGCACGGTATGCTCACTCAGTTCTCTGAAACAAACTAATCCTGGAACATAACCTGCTCCGAACCAGGTTATGTTCAGAGAGTAAGTTTCTATGGCTACTTCGATACCCTGAAAGTTACCTCCGTTTTTGGAAAAGAAAGTTGAGATCCGTTAGCTTTTGAGTAATCCCAGGTAAGTATCATAACTAGAGATGCACCAATACTAAATTACTCAGCCGATACTGATAACCGAATATTCAGAGTGATATCGGCCAATACCGATAACCGATACCAATAGTTCTGCCTTTTATGCCTTCCTTTAAATGAATAATTATTAATTTAAAAGAATTCTGAAGGAATTGCAAATAAAAACTTTATTCTCTCCATTTCAACAAGTTGTTTCACAGTAACTGGTCTCATAAACAGAAAACACATTACTCAAATTAACACTAACACATTATAAATTCTGAATATTAAAGAAAGATTTCTTAACTTATCAAATGTTATTAATTCACTGAATTGAATTGGCTTCTTGACTGAATTCTAAAAAACCTCCTGTTACGCTCACAAACACTCACTACAAACAAAAGCATTTCTACTTCTGTGTCTTAAAATTTACTTCCGGTGTAAACATTTTTAGCATTTCAGAGATTTTAAACTGCAGTTTTGTCATCATTCCACACAAGAGACATATTTACACAGAGCACGAAATTGATATGTTTTTCCGCCCTCTTTTGATTGACGGTATATAATCGGCCTTGATCATCGGATGTTTTTAAACTATTGACTGATAGCGGGAAAAATAGCCTTCATATGCCGATACATCGGTGCATCTCTAATCATAACCTACTTTACCCCCCAGGAGAACACTAAACAACAATGGTGTGCATGGCATGGTTGCAAACAGAAAGCCACTGCTCTCCTAAAAGAACATTGCTGCCCCTCTGCAGTTCATGTGGACAAGCCAGAAGGCTATTGGAAAAATTATTTGTGGAGGGATTAGACCAAAATAGAACTTTTGTTTTTAAATGTTTGGAGAAAGGAAAACACTGCATTCCAGCATAAGAAACTTATCCCATCTGTGAAACATGCTGGTGTCATGGTTTAGGCCTGTTTTGCAACATCTGGACCGGGACGACTTGCCATCATTGACCGAACAATTAATTATACCAGTGAGGAATTGTACTGAGGAACAGGCTAAAACTCATCAAAGCTGATGTGCAGGACTGATCAACACTTACCAGAAATGTTTGCTTGAAATTATTCCTGCACAAGGGGGTGATACCAGATAGATGTACTGTATTAAAAGTTTTGGTTTGATGTCTATATGTGATGTCTGTAGATTTTATATTCAATGGTAAAAATGGCATTGAAAGTTTGGGAATTTACTATGTGTAATATGCGTTTGATATAACTAATAGTGTCATTAAAAATCACCCTGTTTAGAACTACATTAACCAGAGGACATTGTCGTGGTAACGCGGATAGCAACATATTTTGACACCAATGGCTTTCCATATAATTGACTGAACGCCGCAGTGAGTACGTCTCTCCCACGAGCGATGCGCCATAAAGAGCAATTCACGCGACCCTTACTTACCAAGGACATATCATAAGAAGACAAATAATTGTTTGATGTGCTATAAAAATGTTCATCATGCGAGTTTGGAATGGACCCGTGCGTGCTGAGAGGAGAAAATACCCTCGGTAGTGCTCGTTTTTTGTTATGTTTTGTCGGGACGTTGCGGTGAGCTCACTTGAAGCATGCTAACTGCGCTAAACTGCTGCGGCGTGGGGTTGCAGTACTCTTGCTTTTGAACACGAGTTAGGATTTTATAATATGTTTATTTGGCACTGTGTGCTAACTACGCCATGTCTTTTTAATCAATTGTATGTTTTACTCTGCATGAAGTATAGCCTCCTGAATGATGGCAATGCTTTGTGTCGGGATAATCAGTTTTATTGCCTCTATAAAGGCATTTGTCTAGGGTTAGGCTAGGAATTTAAAGCTATTATACTAGTCTGTGATATAGTGTCATCCTGTTCTGATATGAAAAACATTTTTGAGGAATTTGTTCGATTTAGCTAGTCTATGGCCACAGTGATTGATTGCTGCTGAGGAAGACATCACTGCCAAGCACTGTCCTTCACCAGATACTTTCCCAAATGAGTCCTACCACCCCGGGGTTCCGGCTTGAAACAACCGCAGGAGACTCCAACATGCGAAGCTACAGAAGATAAAGAGTGGTATATGGAGAATATTCTCAGTGTGCACAAACCGTATCTGGGCGTAGGGAGCTGCTACCGAAACATTAACACCTCCGCACTGTAAACCGGACTGCTTCAGAATGGCCTCATGTGGACTAGAAAACGCTGCGGATGAAGATCCCACCGCATGTGTGAAACGTTTGGCGGATGTGTGTGAGAAGTCTGTCCAGGCGCAAAAATCAAAAAGCCTTCCTACGCTCAACGAAAGACAGGTTTTGGATACAGATGGGCCTGAAAATCCCTCACAAAAGGATAAAACATTCGTCCCAGCGGTGGATGGCAGCTCCCCGTCCAAAACGGAGGAGTCTCCTAACTCGTGGAGCGGGGACGCGGCCGGTGTGGCGTGGAGGAGGCGCCGTATCGCCGCGTTTCTCCCCTCCCAGCTGGCGCGCGTGCCCCTCAGGGCCTCCCTGCGCGTGCTGTTTTCAGACTCGCGTTGCTTCTTGTTTTATATGTGTTACCTCACGTTCATTCAGTCGCTCATGGTGTCCGGCTACCTCAGCAGCGTCATCACCACTATAGGTAAAGAGTGTATTTACACTCACTCTCCTTTCTATTTCCTTACTTTGTCTCTTTTAATTCTTAAATCAAACTTTATTCAATGACTTGAAAATTTCATTTCAAACTGAGATGTCAGAAAACGTGTTGCATGTCAAACATGATATTACAGAAGACGTTTGACACTTGGCACATTTTTAAAGTGTCCCACGGATGTTTGTTTATTCATCGTCCTTTTGTCCACAGTTTGAAAAGAAACTCGGCAGAAATGTGGTGGTGTTGTAACCACTCATTACTTCTTCTGTTACCGTTGACTTTTCTACTCTCCACCTGTCTGCCTCAGTCACCAAGATCTCCTCTTAAATTTCATTTCTTCATCTTTCACTTCCTGCTCTCATGGTCCGAGCATTGATATCTTAATGCACTCTAAGGCCCTGAGGGAACAGAAACTTAGGATATTAGGTAGCTTATTTGCTAGCTTCCTGGACTGCAAAGGTCTACATTTTCTACATTTTATAATATATATAATTAGGGGTGGCTTAGTGGTTAGCACGTTCGCCTCACACCTCCAGGGTTCAGGGTTCGAGCCTCGCCGGGGCCATGTGTGTGCGGAGTTTGCATGTTCTCCCCGTGTGTCGGGGGTTTCCTCCGGGTACTCCGGTTTCCTCCCCCAGTCCAAAGACATGCATGTTAGGCTGATTGGCGTGTCTAAAGTGTCCGTAGTGTATGAATGGGTGTGTGTATGTGATTGTGCCCTGCGATGGACTGGCACCCTGTCCAGGGTGTACCCCGCCTTGTGCCCGATGCCTCCTGGGATAGGCTCCAGGTTCCCCGTGACCCTGAAAAGGAGTAAGCGGTTGAAGATGGATGGATGGATGGATGGATAATTAGGGGGTCCCTGCTCCATCTCGCCATCAGTTTGGGGGTCCTTGGCCTGGAAAACGTTGAAGACCCCTGCTCTAAGATCATTTCTCCATATACACATTCTTTTATTTGTAATAGTAAAAAGCAAAAGCCTTCAAAAGGCTAGATGGGTAGATGGCGAGAGAGGTGCATTTTAATCAGTGTTTTGTCAACCATGACCGTGTAACAATCCTAATGCCTACACACATTTGCACACTCATTTACACCTAGGGGTTTGACATGACCTGGGAGGAAACCCCAATGGGCAGAACATATGAGAGAACATACATTGTGTGGACACCTGACCATTACACCAATATGTGCGTGTTGAACATCCCATTCCAGAATTGGAATTGGTTGTTATAATAACCTCCACTCTTCAGTTAAGGTTTTCCACTGAATTTTGGAATACACCAACCTTGGAAAACTATGTTTTTATGGACCTCACTTTGTGCACAAAGGTATTGTAAATGGCACATTTATATAGCGCTTTTATCCAAAGTGCTTTACACTCACACACATGCACACACTAATGGTAGCAGAGCTGCCATGTGAGGTGCTAACTTGCCATCGGCGACAACTTGGGGTTCAGTGTCTTTCCCAAGTATACTTCAGTATGTGGAGTCATGCGGGCCTTGAATCGAACCGAAAACCCTACGATTAGTGGATTAGTGGACAACCCGCTCAACCACCTGAGCCACAGCCGCCTTTGTCCTGCTGCAACTGGTTTGGGTTCGACCTCTTAGTTCCAGTGAAGGAAAATCTTAGCTATAACGTACAAAGACATTCTAGGCAATTATGTGCGTCCAACTTTGTGGCAACAGTTTGGGGAATGCCCACATATGGCTCTGATGTTCAGGTGTCCACATTCTTTAGGCTATATAATGTATTGAACACTTATTTGACATGCTGTGGCTGTTTTATTTGAAGGTGCTTCATTAAGGCTTCAGATTTAAAGAGTCAGTGTTCCTTGAACAACATGCAGTTTATATATTGCAGTACATGTGCAGTAAAATGGATGCAGAACAACTGCAATACTAAAGCTGTTATAGTACTGCAGTAATACAGTATTTTTACTGCATACATTTTCCTGCACATTTACTGCAGTAATATTGTAATTGTACGGTGTTGTACAATTTGCTGCAGTAACAATGTATACATTTTACTGCCCTTGTACTAGGTCAATACTGCATCTGTACTGTGTCCATTTTTCTGCTGCAGAAATACTGCATTTGTATTGCACGATTTTTGCAGCACATGTACTGATGTGTTAAAACAGTATATTTTGCATTTGTCATGATATGCAAGTGAAGACGGATACAAATGCAGTTTAACCCTTAAAAGGAACCCCGGCTACGAAAACTTGTAGGCCTTAACACAGTAATTTCCCTCTCCTACTAAAATACGTTGTTAGAAACACATGAAATATGTTAATTACTTTAGAAATCCTTAATATTCAGAGATATATGCAGCAATCTGGTCAAAGGACAATTCTTACAATATTAAAACCATTAGTGCCTGGGAGGAGGAATTGGGCCTGGAGTTTGAGGATGATTACTGGGACAGAGTGTTAGATAATATACGGACCACCACCTCCTGTGCTAGACTTAGATTCATACAATTTAAATGGTCCATAGAGCTCACCTCTCTAGGAGTAAACTATCTAAAATATATCCCAATGTTCCTGACATGTGTGAGAAATGTAAACTTTCACCGTGTGACCTGAGTCATATGTTTGCACTCTGTCCCGAACTACAGAACTTTTGGAACTCTTTGTTCAAAACTATGTCCAATGTTCTTAAAATAAATTAGATGTTTTTCCTTAAGGACCATCTTTGGTGTTTCATCTCAGCGTCAGCTTCTGAACCATAAACAAGCGTGTTGTGGCTTTTGCATTGTTGCTTGCTCGGCGCAGAATATTGCTGTCTTGGACCTCTCCACAAACCCCCTCTGTATCAGTCTGGCTTAGAGATTTAATGTTCTTTTTAAAACTTGGAAAAAAAAATCAAGTATATCAGACGCAGGGATGATTCATTTTTGGGAAAGTGGCAACATTTTATTACCTACTTCAATGATATACGCACCCTGGAGGTGGATTGAGGGAAGGTAAATACTAATCATCTTACTGTAGGGTTTGTTTTGTTTGTTTGTTTGTTTGTTTATTTATTTAGTTAGTTAGTTAGTTTCCTCCTTTCCTTTGGTTTTGGCTGTGATTATTTTGTTGGGGCCGGGTATGGTAGGGGTTGTTGGATGGAGTGTTATAATATGTAAAACGCGATTTTCCAATAAAAATTCTACGGCAAAACAAAACCTTAATATTAAATACATATTTGTATGGAGGCCACCATTATGTGACATGCACAGTGCACTCTGAGTCCATGATATGAAATTGTTGCACTTGAGCACTCAAAATAATTAGCTACTAGCCCCTGCAGCAGGTAAAGAATGACACACTGTGCTGCTTTTGGCTGTAATTTTCTAGTTCTTGCGTGCTGTGATACAGGGGATAACTGTAAATATAATCAAAACCTGTAAGCATCTTGAGTGCATTTTTTTCTGTATATTCTCATAATGTAAAGCTCCTGTAAAATTAGCCTAAAATGCTTAGCAAAGTTTCGTAAGCCTCTGTTTCGTAAGTGTTTGTATATTGGTGGTCTAATGGAGACTTTGATTGTAGCTCAAAATGGTTTCAATCAAATCACAAGAATCTTAGCTTTCCAAAGATATGTCTACCTTCGTACACAGAAGCTGTGTAGGTAGCACAGAATTGCTCATTACATGGTGACAGCTTGCCATAGGAATTTTAACAGAATAAATTATACAATGGCGAGATGGCTGATAATCTCTAATATGATTGACATTAGAATATGTTACATCATAAAGTGATGGTTTAATCCATATGCTTACCTTGAACAACAAATGCTCTCGGTTGGCATAGCTGTGCAGTTGCTACACAGACACCATGGATTTTGCCCCACTCTCGCCTCCTTACCTCTCTGATCGTCTTCATTTTGGTGTACATTTCACATTCACTCACCACAAACAAAAGCATTAATACTTAATCACTGAACATCAAACTGGTAACATATGAAATATACTACTTTACAAATATTTGTCTGTGATATGTGATATATATATATATATATATACATACATCAGGTCGTCTTCATTTAAGTCTTTCAAAAGTGTACTGGTGCTTTAATTCCGTGTGGAAGCAGTGCACGAGTAGTGAGGGGGCTCACTTCCTTCCTTCACAACAGTGCAGAGATTACGGAGCTTACAAACTGCAGTTTTGTCATCATTTTTACACAGCAAATCGGTGTTTTCCCACCCTCTTTTTTTTTTTTTTTTGTTTTAACAATTTTTATTGATTCTCATACACTTTTCAGAGTACAACAAGATATATCAATACAGAATCAACATTTTTTTTTTACCCCGATAACAGTTTACATATGATCAATTTACTTATGATTCATGTACATGTGATTTAATTACATATGATTCATTTTCATAACTTCATACAGAATCAAACTTTTAACCCCAGTAACATACCTCCCACAAGATACATGTGGTTCATTTACACTTGATTAATCCCCCCCCCATAACCCGGCACATGATGGCTACACTAACTATTGCTGGTTGTACAGTGGTGTGAAAAAGTGTTTGCCCCCTTCCTCATTTCCTGTTCCTTTGCATGTTTGTCACACTTAAGTGTTTCGGAACATCAAACCAATTTAAACAATAGTCAAGGACATCACAAGTAAACACAAAATACAATTTGTAAATG
>JAFFST010054117.1:0-16813 GCA_022414735.1 Noturus placidus
TCTCTCTCTTATCCTCTCTCATCCTCTCTCTCATCCTCTCTCTAATCATCCTCTCTTGCTCTCATTCTCTCTCTCTCATCCTCTCTTTCTCATCCTCTCTCTCTCTCTCCTCTCTCTCTACTCTTTCTCTCATCCTCTCTCTCTTGTTCTCTCTCTCTCTCATCCTCTCTCTCATCCTCTCTCTCTCATGTCCTCTCTCGCTCTCATTCTCTCTCTCTCTCTCTCTCATCCTCTCTTGCTCTCATTCTCTCTCTCTCATCCTCTCTCTCTCATCCTCTCTCTCATCCTCTCTCTCTCTCATCCTCTCTCTCTCCTCTCTCTCTCATCTCCTCTCTTGCTCTCATTCTCTCTCTATCATCCTCTCTCTATCATCCTCGCTCTCTCTCATCCTCTCTCTCTCATCCTCGCTCTCTCTCATCCTCTCTCTCTCAACCTCTCTCTCTCGTCCTCTCTCTCTCTCTCGTCCTCTCTCTCAGCCTCTCACTCTCATCCTCTCTCTCTGATCCTCTCTTGCTCTCATTCTCTCTCTCTCTCATTCTCTCTCTCTCATTCTCTCTCTCTCTCATCCTCTCTCTCTCTCTCTCTCATCCTCTCTCTCTCATCCTCTCTCTCTCATCTCCTCTATTGCTCTCATTCTCTCTCTCTCTCATCCTCTCTCTTGTTCTCTCTCTCTCTCATCCTCTCTCTCTCATCCTCTCTCTTTCATCTCCTCTCTCGCTCTCATTCTCTCTGTCATTCTCTCTCATCCTCTCTCTCACTCTCATCCTCTCTGTCTCATACTCTCTCTCATCCTCTCTCTCTCATCCTCTCTCTCTCATCCTCTCTCTCTCATCCTCTCTCTCATCCTCGCTCTCATTCTTTCTCTCATCCTCTCTCTCATCCTATCTCTCTCATCCGCTCTCTCTCATCCTTTCTCTCGCTCTTATCCTCTCTCTCTCATCCTCTCTCTCATCCTCTCTCTCATCCTCTCTCTCATCCTCTCTCTCTCTCATCCTCTTGCTCATCCTCTCTCATCCTTTCTCTCACCCCCTTTCTCTCTCATCCTCTCTCTCTCTCTCTCTCTCATCCTCTCTCTTTCTCATCCTCTCTCTCATCCTCTCTCTCTCATCCTCTCTCTCTCATCTCCTCTTTCACTCTCATCCTCTCTCTCTGATCCTCTCTCTCTCATTTCCTCTCTTGCTCTCATTCTCTCTCTCTCATCCTCTCTCTCTCTCTCATCCTCTCGCTCATCCTCTCTCTCACCCCCTTTCTCTCTCATCCTCTCTCTCATCCTCTCTCTCATCCTCTCTCTCACCCCCTTTCTCTCTTATCCTCTCTCTCTCTCTCATCCTCTCTCTCATCCTCTCTCTCTCATCCTCTCTCTCATCTCCTCTTTTGCTCTCATCCTCTCTCTCTCATCCTCTCTCTCTCATTTCCTCTCTTGCTCTCATTCTCTCTCTCTCTCATCCTCTCTCTCATCCTCTCTCTCATTCTCTCTCTCTCTCTCATCCTCTTTCTCATCCTCTCTCTCATTCTCTCTCTCTCTCTCAACCACTTTCTCATCCTCTCTCTCATTCTCTCTCTCATCCTCTCTCTCATCCTATCTCTCTCATCCTCTCTCTCATCCTTTCTCTCGCTCTTATCCTCTCTCTCTCATCCTCTCTCTCTCATCCTCTCTCTCATCCTCTCTCTCTCTCTCTCTCATCCTCTAGCTCATCCTCTCTCATCCTCTCTCTCACCCCCTTTCTCTCTCATCCTCTCTCTCTCTCTCTCTCATCCTCTCTCTTTCTCATCCTCTCTCTCATCCTCTCTCTCTCATCCTCTCTCTCTCATCTCCTCTTTCACTCTCATCCTCTCTCTCTGATCCTCTCTCTCTCTCATTTCCTCTCTTGCTCTCATTCTCTCTCTCTCATCCTCTCTCTCTCTCTCTCATCCTCTCTCTCATCCTCTCGCTCATCCTCTCTCTCACCCCCTTTCTCTCTCATCCTCTCTCTCTCTCTCATCCTCTCTCTCATCTCCTCTTTTGCTCTCATCCTCTCTCTCTCATCCTCTCTCTCTCATTTCCTCTCTTGCTCTCATTCTCTCTCTCTCTCATCCTCTCTCTCTCTCTCATCCTCTCGCTCATCCTCTCATCCTCTCTCTCTCATACTCTCTCTCTCATCCTCTCTCTCTTTCTCTCATCCTCTCTCTCTCATCCTCTCATTCTCACTCTCTCTCATCCTCTCTCTCTCATCCTCTCTCTCATCCCCTTTCTCTCCCATCCTCTCTCTCTCTCATCCTCTCTCTCATATCCTCTCTCTCTCTCATCCTCTCTCTCATCCTCTCTCTCACCCTCTCTCTCTCTCTCTCATCCTCTCTCTCTCATACTCTTTCTCTCATCCTCTCTCTCTTTCTCTCATCCTCTCTCTCATCCTCTCATCCTCTCTCTCTCATACTCTTTCTCTCATCCTCTCTCTCTTTCTCTCATCCTCTCTCTCTCATCTCTCTCTCTCTTATCCTCTCTCTCATCCTCTCTCTCATCCTCTCTCTCTCTCTCATCCTCTCTCTCATCCTCTCTCTCATCCTCTCTCTCATCCTCTCTCATCCTCTCTCTCACCCCCTTTCTCTCTCATCCTCTCTCTCTCTCATCCTCTCTCTCTCATCCTCTCTCTCATCCTTTCTCTCGCTCTTATCCTCTCTCTCTCATCCTCTCTCTCTCATCCTCTCTCTCATCCTCTCTCTCTCTCTCTCTCTCTCTCTCTCTCATCCTCTCTCTCTCATCCTCTCTCTCATTCTCTCTCTCTCTCTCATCCTCTCTCTCTCATCCTCTCTCTCATTCTCTCTCTCTCTCTCAACCACTTTCTCATCCTCTCTCTCTCATCTCCTCTCTCATTCTCATTCTCTCTCTCGCTCTCTCTCATCCTCTCTCTCATCCTCTCGCTCATCCTCTCGCTCATCCTCTCTCATCCTCTCTCATCCTCTCTCTCACCCCCTTTCTCTCTCATCCTCTCTCTCTCTCATCCTCTCTCTCATCCTCTCTCTCATTCTCTCTCTCTCTCTCTCTCTCATATCCTCTCTTGCTCTCATTCTCTCTCTCTCATCCTCGCTCTCTCATCCTCGCTCTCTCTCATCCTCTCTCTCTCTCATCCTCTCTCTCTTGTTCTCTCTCTCATCCTCTCTCTCTCATCCTCTCTCTCTCATCTCCTCTCTCATTCTCATTCTCTCTCTCATTCTCTCTCTCATCCTCTCTCTCATACTCTCTCTCATCCTCTCTCTCTCATTCTCTCTCTCATCTCCTCTTTCACTCTCATCCTCTCTCTCTCATCCTCTCTCTCACCCCCTTTCTCTCTCATCCTCTCTCTCTCTCATCTTCTCTCTCTCTCATCCTCTCTCTCTCATCCTCTCTCTCATTCTCTCTCTCTCTCTCATCCTCTCTCTCATCCTCTCTCTCTCATCCTCTCTCGCTCTCACTCTCTCTCATCCTCTCTCTCTCATCCTCTCTCTCAACCTTGCTCTCTCTCATCCTCTCTCTCTTGTTCTCTCTCTCTCATCCTCTCTCTCTCAACTCTTCTCTTGCTCTCATTCTCTCTCTCTCTCTGTCTCATCCTCTCTCTCTCATCCTCTCTCTCTCATCCTCTCTCGCTCTCACTCTCTCTCATCCTCTCTCTCTCATCCTCTCTCTCTCTCTCTCTCATCCTCTCTCTCTCATCCTCTCATTCTCACTCTCTCTCATCCTCTCTCTCTCTTATCCTCTCTCTCATCCTCTCTCTCATCCTCTCTCTCTCATATCCTCTCTTGCTCTCATTCTCTCTCTCTCATCCTCGCTCTCTCATCCTCGCTCTCTCTCATCCTCTCTCTCTCTCATCCTCTCTCTCTTGTTCTCTCTCTCATCCTCTCTCTCTCATCCTCTCTCTCTCATCTCCTCTCTCATTCTCATTCTCTCTCTCATTCTCTCTCTCATCCTCTCTCTCATACTCTCTCTCATCCTCTCTCTCTCATCCTCTCTCTCATCCTTTCTCTCGCTCTTATCCTCTCTCTCTCATCCTCTCTCTCATCCTCTCTCTCATCCTCTCTCTCTCTCTCTCTCTCTCATCCCATCCTCTCTCTCTCATCCTCTCTCTCTCATCCTCTCTCGCTCTCTCTCTCTCTCATCTTCTCTCTCTCTCATCCTCTCTCTCTCATCCTCTCTCTCATTCTCTCTCTCTCTCTCATCCTCTCTCTCATCCTCTCGCTCATCCTCTCTCTCACCCCCTTTCTCTCTCATCCTCTCTCTCATCCTCTCTCTCATCCTCTTTCTCATCCTCTCTCTCATTCTCTCTCTCATCCTCTCTCTCATCCTCTCTCTCTCATCCACTCTCCCTCTCATCCTCTCTCTCATCCTCTCTCATCCTCTCTCTCACCCCCTTTCTCTCTCATCCTCACTCTCTCTCATCCTCTCTCGCTCCTCTCTCTCTCTCATCCTCTTTCTCTCATCCTCTCTCTCATCCTCTCTCTCTCATTCTCTCTCTCTCTCATCTCCTCTTTCACTCTCATCCTCTCTCTCTCATACTCTTTCTCTCATCCTCTCTCTCTCTCATCCTCTCGCTCATCCTCTCTCTCTCATCCTCTCTCTCATCCTCTCTCTCTCATCCTCTCATTCTCACTCTCTCTCATCCTCTCTCTCTTATCCTCTCTCTCTCTCATCCTCTCTCTCATCCTCTCTCTCATCCTCTCTCTCTCTCTCTCATCCTCTCTCTCTCTCATCCTCTTTCTCTCGTCTTTCGCTCTCATCCTCTCTCTCTCATCCTCTCTCTCTCATCTCCACTCTTGCTCTCATTCTCTCTCTCTCTCATCTTCTCTCTCTCTCATCCTCTCTCTCATCCCCTTTCTCTCTCATCCTCTCTCTCTCATCCTCTCATTCTCACTCTCTCTCATCCTCTCTCTCTCTTATCCTCTCTCTCTCTCATCCTCTCTCTCATCCTCTCTCTCATCCTCTCTTCTCTCTCTCTCTCATCCTCTCTCTCTCTCATCCTCTTTCTCTCCTCTTTCGCTCTCATCCTCTCTCTCTCATCCTCTCTCTCTCATCTCCACTCTTGCTCTCATTCTCTCTCTCTC
The DNA here is from genome assembly GCA_022414735.1 of Noturus placidus. NCBI lineage: Eukaryota > Metazoa > Chordata > Actinopteri > Siluriformes > Ictaluridae > Noturus > Noturus placidus. The sequence continues at coordinate 5,053 of JAFFST010054117.1, forward strand.
TCATCCTCTCTCTCTCAGCCTCTCTCTCATCCTCTTTCTCATCCTCTCTCTCTCTCATCCCCTTTCTCTCTCATCCTCTCTCTCATCCTCTCTTTCTCATCCTCTCTCTCTCATCCTCTTTCTCTCATCCTCTCTCTCATTCTCTCTCTCATTCTCTCTCTCATCCTCTCTCTCTTTCTCTTTCTCATCCTCTCTCTCATCCTCTCTCTCTCTCTATCTCTTATCCTCTCTCTCTCATCCCCCCTCTCTTTCATCCTCTCTCTCATCCTCTCTCTCATCCTCTCTCTCTCAGCCTCTCTCTCTCATCCTCTTTCTCATCCTCTCTCTCTCTCATCCCCTCTCTCTCTCTCATCCTCTCTCTCTCATCCTCTCTCTCATCCTCTCTCTCATTCTCTCTCTCTCTCTCATCCTCTCTCTCATCCTCTCTCTCATCCTCTCTCTCATCCTCTTATCCTCTCTCTCTCATACTCTTTCTCTCATCCTCTCTCTCTCTCATCCTCTCTCTCATCCTCTCTCTCTCATTCTCTCTCTCTCATCTCCTCTTTCGCTCTCATCCTCTCTCTCTCATCCTCTCTCTCATTTCTCTCTCTCATCCTCTCTCTCTCATCTCCTCTTTCGCTCTCATCCTCTCTCTCTCATCTCCACTCTTGCTCTCATTCTCTCTCTCTCATCTTCTCTCTCTCTCATCCTCTCTCTCATCCCCTTTCTCTCTCATCCCCTTTCTCTCTCATCCTCTCTCTCTCATCCTCTCTCTCTCATCCTCTCTCTCATTCTCTCTCTCTCATCTCCTCTTTCGCTCTCATCCTCTCTCTCTCATCCTCTCGCTCATCCTCTTGCTCATCCTCTCTCATCCTCTCTCTCTCTCTCTCATCCTCTCTCTCTCATCCTCTCTCTCATCCTCTCTCGCTCTCACTCTCTCTCATCCTCTCTCTCTCATCCTCTCTCTCTCATCCTCTCTCTCTCATCTCCTCTCTTGCTCTCATCCTCTCTCTCTCTCCTCTCTCTCTCTCTCTCACTCTCTCTCTCACCCCCTCTCTCTCTCTCATCCTCTGTCCCATCCTCTCTCTCTCTCATCCTCTCTCTCTCATCCTCTCTCTCTCTCTCTCATCCTCTCTCTATCTCTCATCCTCCTCTTCTCTCTCATCCTCTCTCTCATCCTCTCTCTCTCATCCTCTCTCTATCATCCTCTTTCTCTCATCCCCTCTCTCTCATCCTCTCTCTCTCATCTCCTCTTTCTCTCATTCTCTCTCTCATCCTCTCTCTCTCATCCTCTCTCTCATCCTCCCTCTCTCTCATCCTCTCTCTCATCCTCTCTCTCTTGTTCTCTCTCTCTCTCTCTCTCTCTCATCCTCTCTCTCATCCTCTCTCTCATCTCTCTCTCATCCTCTCGCTCATCCTCTCGCTCATCCTCTCTCTCTCATCCTCTCTCTCATCCTCTCTCTCTTGTTCTCTCTCTCTCTCTCTCTCTCTCATCCTCTCTCTCATCCTCTCTCTCATCTCCACTCTTGCTCTCATTTTCTCTCTCTCATCCTCTCTCTCTCATCCTCTCTCTCATCCCCTTTCTCTCCCATCCTCTCTCTCTCTTATCCTCTCTCTCATCCTCTCTCTCTCTCTCTCTCTCATCCCCTCTCTCTCATCCTCTCTTTCTCATCCTCTCTCTCTCATCCTCTCTCTCTCATCCCCTTTCTCTCTCATCCTCTCTCTCTCATCCTCTCTCTCTCATCTCCTCTCTTGCTCTCATTCTCTCTCTCATCCCTCTCTCTCATCCTCTCTCTCATCCTCTCTCTCTCATTCTCTCTCTCTCATCTCCTCTTTCGCTCTCATCCTCTCTCTCTCATCCTCTCGCTCATCCTCTCTCTCTCATCCTCTCTCGCTCTCACCCTCTCTCATCCTCTCTCTCTCATCCTCTCTCTCATCCTCTCTCTCTCATCCTCTCTCTCTCATCCTCTCTCTCATTCTCTCTCTCATTCTCTCTCTCATCCTCTCTCTCTCATCCTCTCTCGCTCTCACTCTCTCTCATCCTCTCTCTCTCATCCTCTCTCTCAACCTTGCTCTCTCTCATCCTCTCTCTCTTGTTCTCTCTCTCTCATCCTCTCTCTCTCAACTCTTCTCTTGCTCTCATTCTCTCTCTCATTCTCTCTCTCATCCTCTCTCTCTCATCCTCTCTCTCTCATCCTCTCTCTCTCATCCTCTCTCTCTCATCTCCTCTCTTGCTCTCTTTCTCTCTCTCATCCTCTCTCTCTCATCCTCTCTCTCATCCTCCCTCTCTCTCATCCTCTCTCTCATCCTCTCTCTCTTGTTCTCTCTCTCTCCCTCTCTCTCTCATCTCCCCTCTTGCTCTCATTCTCTCTCTCTCATCTTCTCTCTCTCTCTCTCTCTCATCCTCTCTCGCTCTCACTCCTCTCATCCTCTCTCTCTCATACTCTTTCTCTCATCCTCTCTCTCTTTCTCTCATCCTCTCTCTCATCCTCTCATCCTCTCTCTCTCATACTCTTTCTCTCATCCTCTCTCTCTTTCTCTCATCCTCTCTCTCATCCTCTCTCTCTTTCTCTTTCTCATCCTCTCTCTCTCATCCTCTCTTTCTCATCCTCTCTCTCTCATCCTCTCTCTCTCATCCCCTTTCTCTCTCATCCTCTCTCTCTCATCCTCTCTCTCTCATCTCCTCTCTCGCTCTCATCTCTCTCTCTCTCATCTTCTCTCTCTCTCATCCTCTCTCTCATCCCCTTTCTCTCTCATCCCCTCTCTCTCATCCTCTCTCTCTCATCCTCTCTCTCCCATCCTCTCTCTCTCATCCTCTCTCTCATTCTCTCTCTCTCTCATCCTCTCTCTCATCCTCTCATCCTCTCTCTCTCATACTCTTTCTCTCATCCTCTCTCTCTTTCTCTCATCCTCTCTCTCTCATCCTCTCCCTCTCATCCTCTCTCTCCCTCTCTCTCACTCTCTCTCTCATTCTCTCTCTCATCCTCTCTCTCTTTCTCTCTCTCATCCTCTCTCTCATCCTCTCTCTCTCTCTATCTCTTATCCTCTCTCTCTCTCATCCCCCCTCTCTTTCATCCTCTCTCTCATCCTCTCTCTCTCAGCCTCTCTCTCTCATCCTCTTTCTCATCCTCTCTCTCTCTCTCTCTCATCCTCTCGCTCATCCTCTCGCTCATCCTCTCTCTCTCATCCTCTCTCTCATCCTCTCTCTCATCCTCTCGCTCTCATTCTCTCTCTCATCTCCTCTTTCGCTCTCATCCTCTCTCTCTCTCATCCTCTCTCTCATCCTCTCATCCTCTCTCTCTCTCATCTCCTCTTTCGCTCTCATCCTCTTTCTCTCATCCTCTCTCTCATCTCCACTCTTGCTCTCATTTTCTCTCTCTCATCCTCTCTCTCTCATCCTCTCTCTCATCCTCTCTCTCATCTCCTCTCTCGCTCTCATTCTCTCTCTCATTTTCTCTCTCTCATCCTCTCTCTCATCCTCTCTCTCTCATCTCCTCTCTTGCTCTCATTCTCTCTCTTGTTCTCTCTCTCATCCTCTCTCTCTCTCATCCTCTCTCTCTCATCCTCTCTCTCTCATCCTCTCTTTCTCATCCTCTCTCTCTCTCATCCTCTCTCTCATCCTCTCTCTCTCATCCCCTTTCTCTCTCCTCCTCTCTCTCTCATCCTCTCTCTCATCCTCTCTCTCATCCTCCCTCTCTCATCCTCTCTCTCTCATCTCCTCTCTCGCTCTCATCCTCTCTCTCTAGCCTCTCTCTCTCATCTCCTCTCTTGCTCTCATTCTCTCTCTCTCATCCTCTTTCTCTCATCCTCTCTCTCTCATCCTCTCTCTATCATCCTCTTTCTCTCATCCCCTCTCTCTCATCCTCTCTCTCTCATCTCCTCTCTCTCTCTCATCCTCTCTCTATCTCTCATCCTCCTCTTCTCTCTCATCCTCTGTCTCATCCTCTCTCTCTCAACCTCTCTCTCGCTCTCATTCTCGCTCTCATCCTCTCTCTCGCTCTCATTCTCTCTCACTCTCATCCTCTCTCTCTCTCATACTCTCTCTCATCCTCTCTCTCATCCTCTCTCGCTGTAATCCTCTCTCTCATCTTCTCTCTTTCTCTCTCTCTCATCCTCTCTCTCTCATCCTCTCTCTCATCCTCTCTCTCATCCTATCTCTCTCATCCTCTCTCTCTCATCTTCTCTCTCTCATCTTCTCTCTCTCATCCTCTCTCTCTCATCTTCTCTCTCTCATCCTGTCTCTCGCTCTTATCCTCTCTCTCTCATCCTCTCTCTCATCCTCTCTCTCATCCTCTCTCTCTCTCATCCTCTCTCTCTCATCCTCTCTTTCTCTCATCCTCTCTCTCATCCTTTCTCTCATCTTCTCTCTCTCATCCTGTCTCTCGCTCTTATCCTCTCTCTCTCATCCTCTCTCTCTCTCTCTCATCTCCTCTTTTGCTCTCATCCTCTATCTCTCATCCTCTCTCTCTCATCCTCTCTCTCATCCTCTCTCTCGTCCTCTCTCTCTCATCCTCTCTCTGTCTCATCCTCTCTCTCTCTCTCATCCTCTCTCTCCCATCCTCTCTCTCTCTCATCCTCTCATCCTCTCTCTCATCCTCTCAACCTTTCATCCTCTCTCTCTCATCCCCTCTCTCTCTCCCATCCTCTCTCTCTCTCTCATCCTCTCTCTCTCTCATCCTCTCTCTCATACTCTCTCTCTCTCTCATCCCCTCTCTCTCTCTCATCCTCTGTCCCATCCTCTCTCTCTCTCATCCTCTCTCTCATACTCTCTCTCTCTCTCATCCTCTCTCTCATCCTCTCTCTCTCCTTCTCACTCTCTCTCTCATCCATGATATTTGGACATTTTTTTTTATTTTTCTATATTGCAAGATGTGAAACAATAAGAGAGCTCCTTATGAAATGTGTGAAAAAAGGAAGAATTTTCAGATACCTTCTTTCCTTTGTAAAAGAAAAATTTAGAGATTAATTAAGAAAACAAAAACATTTACGACCAATTCAGAATTTTTGTCTTCAATTATCACCCCATGGATAACATCTTTTACGTTAAACTCGGACAAACCCAAAAAAGATGTTCGGATACAACCAATCCCAACCGTTCCCATCATCCCAAAAAGCTGTGACAAATTTACAAAAGAAAAAATAAATAAATAAATAAATAAATAAATAAATAAAACGTACTTCCTGTTTGAAACATTAAAGGAGAAATATATTAATGCAATCAACAACATGTCTTGAGCTGTTAAACATGTCTTGTGCTTACTGATTTGGTTGCATCATAGTAATAATAATAATTATATTAAAGTCAGGCTTTATGTTAAGTTGAATTGTTGATTAGTTCCTACATTTACATTTACTCATTTAGCAGACGCTTTTATCCAAAGCGACTTACAAATGAGAGCACACTCACACAGCAATGGTAGCAGAGTTTCCATGCAAGGTGCTAGCTTGCCATCGGGGGCAACTTAGGGTTCAGTGTCTTGCCCAAGGACATTTCGGCATGGGATCACCCGGGCCGGGATTCGAACCAGAAACCCTACGATTAGTGGATTAGTGGACAACCCGCTCTACCAACTGAGCCACAGCCGCCCAGTTCCTGCTATAAAAGGCACGGTGTTGTTGTTACAGTTGTGATTTCTCTTCCAGTTAGTGAGAAACTCAGGTTTAAAGAGCATGGAAGGTGAATAGAAGAGAGAGAGCAATTGCCGTGAGCGAGTGTAAATGTGGAGTAAAGTGGTGTAGCTGCTGTGTGTCAGCTCTGTCACTGTAGTTATGGCAGGTCTGAAAAGTATGCGGATTTAAACAAACGATGGGAGCGGCAGCAGTGCAAGCCATCCTGTCAGCAGTGATTTATTACCCTCAGCAGATTAATGCAGCACAGGGAGGAGAGGTCACTGAGAGAGAGAGAGAGAGAGAGAGAGAGAGAGAGAGACGGATAGAGATACAAAAATTACTAGGTGAGACAGGGAAACAGAGAGAGAGACAGAGCGAACAAGAAAGACAGCGATAGAGAGAGAACGAGAGAGAACGAGAGAGGTATAGAGACAAAGAGAGACAAAGACACAGACCAAGAAAGACAGAAAGAAAGAGACAGAGAATGAGAGGGACAGAGAGAGAGAGACATAGTGAGCTAGAGAGAGAGACAGAAAATGAAAGAGTGACACAGAGAGAGAAAGACTGAGAGGAAAATAGAAAGCAGTAGAGAGACAGAAAGAGAGACATTTTTCAGGCTCCTAAGAAAAAGACTTTTGTGTCTCCTTGGTTTAAATTTATACCCCCTCCAGAGGAGTAGATTCAGTTTGAGGAGAGACGCAGATACATGAGTTATGTTCCATTTCATGGACTCATTGCCGAGAGTTGATGTTAGTAAATTAGATCAGAGGTCCATTCAGTCCTCGGGGACATCAGACAAGTCCGTCCTCTCACTCGCTTGGCTTCAGCTCACAGCTTTTCATCCACCTGAATTTGTGTGGATTTTTAAAAACTAGACAACCTGTTGTTGATTTCAAGCAAAAAATAACACTCCGTCATACTGAGGGCATAGCCTGTTCAGAAGATCCAAACCCAAGGGTCTCTGCAAGACTCTCAAGCCCAGGCTGTAATATCGAATGAATGTGTGCAGCATAGACCACCCCACTGCAGCACACACATCCTATAAGAGTACCACTTTGGACAAAGCCTTCGATTGAGATTGCTTCCACTATCCAATTAGAAATGCGCTACTTTGACACAGCACCACCTCTACAAAGCAGACCAGCAGCTGCTCTGATTTACGCTGCTGGCCGAAGCAATGGACGTGAGTACAAAGACCCCTTACTGGACACAGTAGGTGCAATTCTTGTTCTGGTGTGAAGAAGGGATGAAGGCAGAAAGCCTGCAATATGGAAGTATAATAGTGCCAAAAGTCCTCAACACTACCGGCTGGGCAGCAGATGTAGGCACTTTAGGAATATAATCTGGCCTAGAATATAGGAAGGCCTTGGCTAATCCAGAGGCAAAGTCAAGGCTTGAGAGATGTCAGGGCCAGCAGAAGAGCTACATTTAGTTTCAGAAACTTCTCTGAGGTTGACTCTAAGGACTCAAATAGGGCACCTGAAGACCTTCCAGGACCATAAAAAGCTCCCAGGAACATATGCGTGGTCTGCAGATGGGCCTCAGCCTCCTGACACCATGCATAAACCTCGATGTTAGAGAATGTTTCCCCACAGAGGCTTCATCAATAGGGGCAAGGTTGGTCGAAATGGCAGCCACTTAGACCCAGATTTTAGAAGGAGCCAACCCTGCTGAGAAATGTCCTTGCAAGAACTCCAGGACTTTAACTATTGCACAGTTCACTGGGTCTAGCTGACATGCCTCACACCATGAGACAAAAAGTCACCACAGTGCATATCATTTACTCATGGATGGTGCTCTAGCATTCAACATGATCTCTACAACCTCATTTTTTAAACCAAAATTTATGATGGGTGGCTGTGGCTCAGGTGGTAGAGCTGGTTGTCTATTAATTGTAGGGTTGGTGTTTCGATTCCCAGCCGACATGACTCCACATGCCAAAGTTTTTTTGGGCAAGACACTGAACCCCAAGTTGCTCCCGATGGCAAGTTAATGCCTTGCATGGCAGCTCTCCTACCATTGGTGTGTGTGTGTGTGTGTGTGTGTGTGTGTGTGTGTGTGTGTGTGGGTGGGTGTGTGTGAATGGGTGAATGAGACACAGTGTAAAGCGCTTTGGATAAAAGCGCTATATAAGTGCAGATCATTTACCATTTACCATATGAGCTGGTGCTCCTCAGGGGCCAGACCCACAGTTTCCATAGTTCTGGCCGAGGGTGATAAATCAGCCCTCTGCCTTGAGACAGTAAATCCCTGCGGACAGGAATCTCCCCAGGAGTGCCGTCTAGCAGGGATTTTATCTCTGTGAACCATACTCGAGCTGGCCAATCAGGTGCTACTAGCAGCAGATGTGGACATTCTTGCTTGAGGTGTGTGTTGTGTCCTCTTGGCCAAACATCTGCCATATGGACTCCACCACTTGTGGATGGAGCCTTGAATCCCTGAGCCTCAGCCCCTGCCACAACAGGATATCTGGTTCACACATTCTGATTGCCCGGTTTTTGGAGTTTACCAAGCTGGAACTGTATGTCCAAAGAGTACGGTTCAGATGACGCAAATCTAAAATTGGCACTCCCATAGAATTGGTACTCCCATCTTTTTGTGGACAAGGAAATAACGGCTGAAAAACCTCCCTCCCTCAGAATATGAGGTACATGTTCTATGGCCCCATTGTCCAAGAGGGATCTTACTTCCTGCGCTAACGTCGGGCTATGCTCTGTGCTGACTACTGTGGTGAGCACACCCCTGGACCAGGGGGATCAAGCTCTGAACTGGAACCGGTAACCTTTTCTATGGTAGACAGAACCGATGGATACACATCTGGCAGTAGTTTCCAGATGATCTTTTAGTTACGTTAACTCTTCCACATTCTATTGGAGGGAAAACCTCATTTGTTGCGCTGTGACAACTCGCTGACCAGAGAAGACTGAAAACTTGGGACAGCCTTGACTAGGGGAGGTCCTACAGTAATACTGGAGGCTAATTTCCCTAACAAACTCACGTACCCTGATATGTTACACCATGGCCCATCAGGACAGCTTCTTCTTTGTCTGCTTTGCCTTTATGATCATTTTCAAATCAGGCTAAATCAGTAGGCCGTGACAGTGGCCACCCGGTCCCTCTGGTTCTCCACAGGGGAGGCGAGCCGCCACACTCGCCTTCCGTGCCTCCCTCGCACTAGCACTGACCCAGACTCCACTCGTGGATGCCCGGGTGAACTCGACACGACGAGGAAGAAACTGGCTGAATGCCACCTTTTGCTGTTTTGCCTTACAAAACCTGTAGGTGATGGCATTAACCAAACAACAGAGCTGCCTGATTGCAAGCCATTCATACACTTCCCACAGCATGAAGCTCACACAACATTGCATGTAAAAAAAACAACAGATTTTCTTAATCTACCTCAGCAAAACTTATCTGCACGAAAAGAATCGAGACCCTATTATTCTAGAAAATGATTGTATCATGTGATCCTACTATTGTATTTGAAGGAAAATATTTTACAGATAAAATGACCTTTCTTATAATAAAGGTACCCTATGTGGATCGTTTGCCAGCCATGATCATGTTAGTTAGCTGAATAAGGTAGCCGCAGTGGCTAATCAATTTGAACAAGGAAACAATTAGTCAGCAAGTTGTTGCCTAATATACCAACCAATAATTGCTAGCTAGCCATTTATCTAGTAAAGCAATATCACGTCTCAAATGAGGTTTTACAGCATGCTAACAATTTACTTCAGCTTAGATTTGCGGTCAAGTCAGAAAGTGGAGCTGATACAACACAGCCACGCAGAGAGCGCTGAGTGTCTTACAGAGTATAAACAGGAAACATGGATAAGAAATCATCCTAATGTAAACATGCATGTAAGTGGATATATACATACTCTGTGAGTGAGTGTGTGTGCGTGCGTGCGTGCGTGTGTGTGTGTGTGTGTGTGTGTGTGTGTGTGTGTGTAAAGGTTGCTGTGTCTGGAGAAGCTCTGCATGCATACACGTCTGATTCTCGCATGTGGTATTTGTCACTAGCAGTCTGACTGATCACAGAGTTGTTTCTCAACTTCCCGGCGCTGTCACACACTTGTTCTTATATCCTCCTCTGTGTCAGTGTTAAATCTCAGAGCAGTGCTAGCAGACAGAAGACAGGCGTCATGGCTAGCCAGTTACCGCTGGGTGTGATTTTTCACTCAATATCACAACAAGCACCAATACCTCTTACTACACTCAAGCCTTGTGCAATATTGATTTTTCTATGATTGTGACTCCTTCTTATTATTATTTAAATCCCAATTAATGATTTAATCATCCAGAGCAGGTTAAAAAAAATTAAATAAAACCTGAATCCACGGAGGGGGCACTGTTGAGTGTACACGTCATCCACCTGGACATCACCACGGCACGTAGAGTAAGTCTAGGTGATTCAGAACATTGGTAGTGTCACTATCTTTAAAGATGAAATGTCTGTTAGAGATTTTAGATGTCATTTCAGTCGGATTGACCGCTCGACCTTTCTCATCAGGCTTGAATTGGAACGCTCGGCTAGATTACCCTTAGTTAGAGCTACAAAAAAAAAAAAAACTCTTGTTAAACTTCGTTGTTTTCAATGTTTTGTTTAGATTTGGTGGGGGTGTGGTGCATCTGTATCTCGAATCAGTCAAGCACTTTAACACATCCTGTTTCAAAAGAAAAAACATCAACATACTGAATCAAATCACGGCTCTCGAGCAGTTTTAAGAGGAGTTTTAACTGTTAACGTATTAATGTCAAGAGTTAACGTTTGGTTTTTGCTTTTAAAGGGCATTATTTATGTTCAGACTTGTCTACAGCTTCTGGGATTTAAAAGGTTGTTAAACACTGGCTTTTTAACATATCTTTGTATGAAATGTAAATATATATATATATATATAAATACGTCCTTTCAAGTAATTTTTTTACTGTTACAACTTATAAACACTCAAGGATTTCTCTCTCTTTCTCTCTCTCTCTCTCTCACACACACACACACACACACACACGAGTTCTCAATCGCTCTCACTCTTTCTCTCTTTCTGGGTTTTTTTTTTTAGAGAATTGATCAAGTCCTCTAAAAGCAGTTTGATTGACTGCTGGGAGCGACACCCCAGTGCTTTCACACTCGAATTTTTTTCAGAGTGTGTGAGCTGTTAACACAGTGACAGCAGTCTCTCATTGCCCCCATTCTCATTCTCTCTCTCTCTCTCTCTCTCTCTCTCTCTCTCTCTCTCTCTCTCAGAGCCAATCGATGGTCAGTGGCATGAGAGCAGATTTGGTCCATCCTGCTAATTATATATATATAGAAGCTTGGGAGAAACTTTACTTTTCAACAGGACACTGAGCCCAAAGACGAAGTCAAAGCACCATGCAAGCATTTAAACAACACAAAGGTGACTGTTCTACAGTGACTAAGTTAAAGTCCAGATCTGAATCCCATTAGAATCTGTGGTAGTTTGAAAACTGCAGTTAAGAAAGAATCTGAAGAACCTGGAGCAAATCTGCCAGGAAGAACGGGTTAAAATCCCCAAACAGTGTCCAGGAACTTACCCCAACACAACCAAGTACTATTCTGAAGGGGCTGAATACTCATACAAGCAACATTTTCCAGTTTTTTTTTATTTATAAGACCTGCTGATAACTAATGAATTTACAATTTACACAGCATATTGGCTTGGAATAAATAAATTATTATTATCCATCCATCTTATACCGCTAACTCCTTTTCAGGGTCATGGGGAACCTGGAGCTTATCCCAGGGAGCATGGGGCACAAGGTGGGGTCCACCCTGGACAGAGTGCCAGTCCTTCACAGGGCACAATCACATACACATGCACACACCTAATTAATTTATTGATTGATTGATTGATTGATTGATTTATTGATTGATTAATTAATTAAAATACTGACTGGAACAATCTGTGTAAGTATCCAAACAAATCTGATGACTTTCAAGGTGGATAAATAATTTCGCAAGGCACTGTAAGGGAAGTCATACTTTAAAAAAAAATGGATGGGGACAGCAAGAAGGATCTAAAGCTTTAAAAGGTACGGCTGTGGCTCAGTCGGTAGAGCAGGTTGTCCACTAATCGTATATTTATTCATTTAGCAGACGCTTTTATCCAAAGCGACTTACAAATGCACACTCATACACCAATGGTAGCAGAGC
>JAFFST010054117.1:16833-28876 GCA_022414735.1 Noturus placidus
CCACCCCTACGATTAGTGGATAACCCGCTCTACCGACTGAGCCACAGCCGCCCATCGTAGGGTTGGTGATTCGAATCCCGGACCGGATGATCCCATCCCTTGGAATACAGTTCCAGCCACTGAACCCCAAGTTGTTCCCGATGGCAAGCTAGCACCTTGCATCTGTTACCATTGTTTGTGTGAGTGTGTTTGTGTGTGAATGGGTGGACTATGGATAAAAGCGCTATATAAGTGCGACATTTACCATTTACGTAACCTAAAACCTAACAATGTAATGCAAATGACATCTTGGAAAAAAGAAAGAACGACTGTAAATAAAATAAATAAAAGTACTTAGAAACAACTGGAGTCAGTGCAGGATGAACGCCGCGATTCACTAATACTGTTTTATTAGCTTTATTCTTGTCGAGACAAAGACGGCGAGAGGACTGCTGAGTCAACATGGCACCTCGTTACAGAGTGACGCATTATGAATATGTATAAGCATGCTCAGATAAAGATTAGTCTCTCGCTCTTTCGGTCTGTTGTCTCGCTCCTGTTTCAGATCTCAGCTGTTCAAATACCACCGTGTTATTTATACTAGCTGAGAGGGGAAATATTTACCTACGGCCGCCGGAGCGGGAGGATGTGAATGGGCATCATTTCAGCTTGTCAAATTATCCTGTGCGTACTGCCTGCTAATGTGTGTGTGTGTGTGTGTGTGTGTGTGTGTGTGTGTGTGTGTGTGTGTGTGTGTGTGTGTTTGTGAGAGAGAGTGAGAGAGAGAGTGAGGGAGGGAGAGATAGATGGTTCAGTAATCAGAGAGCTGCCTGCTCGTCTGTCTGATTCCGTCTCATCATGTCCGTCCCTCGTCTCTTCAGCAATGTACCCCGAGCTGCAAGGTTATAAATATTAATGAAAATGTATAAAAATATAAATATATACGCACAGCTACACCATATAGCAATCTGGTGCTATGAAGGCATCAGTCAATTTAACATAACATTTAAGATAAATGTTCAAAATCATGAAATAATTTTAATATCTAATTTCCCATTAATATCATTTTTAATCGTCTAATTTAATCGTCTGAGATAAATTTAAGGTAAAAATTTCAAAATTGTTAACATGAGCAAACCTGAGAGGATTTCTGACAGGATATTTATGTCATGTTCATACATGTTTATCATTTTCCTTATAACACTATCTAGCAAGCTAACATAAGCTTAATAATAGCGAGCTAATCTGAGCTAAGCTGAAAGGATTTCTGAGATAAATTTAAGGTAAAAATTTCAAAATTGTTAACATGAGAAAACCTGAGAGGATTTCTGACAGGATATTTATGTCATGTTCATACAGGTTTATCATTTTCCTTATAACACTAACTAGCAAGCTAACATACAGTAAGCTTAATAATAATAATAACAATCTGACAGGATTTCTGACAGGAATTTTGACTATTTGATAAATGTTACTAATCTTTACTTCTATCGCTAACTAGCGAGCTAACATGAGCTAGCCTGACAGGATTTCAGACTTACATCTAAAATAAGTTTTCATTTTGAATCCTGACTGCTAATGCTAACCTGAAAGGATTTTCGACAAGAATCTTAAGTCATACCCGTAAAAGTTCATAATATTTCATTCTAACGCTAGTTTAGAGAACAAACATAGCTGAAATAGCTTATCTTACAGGATTTCTGACAGAAATTTTCAATCTTATTCATAAATGTTCATCATTTTTACTTCTAACATGGCTTAGTGAACTAGCATGATCTAACCTGACAGGATTTCCGCGAGAAAGCAAAGATAAATGTTCAAAATAATGCTAGCATGTCAAGATTTCTGACAGGAATGCTAAATCATATTCATAATTGTTCATCATAATGTGGCCTAGGGAGCTAGCAGGAACTAAACCATCATAATGTGGCCTAGGGTTCATTATAATGTGGCCTAGGGAGCTAGCAGGAACTAAACCAACAGAATTTCTGAGAGAAATCAAAGACAAATGTTCAAAATCTTTACTATGCTAGCGTAATATGATTTCTGACAGGAATGTTGTCATACTCGTATATTTTCATACTCTTTACTTCTCAAGCTAGATAGTGAGTTAACATGAGTTAACCTGATAATCTCTACTTCTAATGGCAATTTCAAGCTATCTTGAGCTATCCTGAGAGGATTTCTGACAGCAATCACGTCACGCTAATACGTGTTCATAATCATTACTTCTAAAACTATCTAGAGAGCTCACATTAACTAATCTGATAGGCTAGATGACAAGAATTTTAAGTCATATTCATAAAAGTTCATAATATTTAGTTCTAACACTAATCTAAAGAGCAAACATGAGCTAACCTGACAGGATTTCTGAGATCAATCTAAGCTAAAAGACAGCGTAGCCGTCTGAGCCAGTCAAAAGAAAAGAAAAGAAAAGAAAAGCTAAGGCTAATGCTAAAGCCAAAGACCTTTCAGGAATCACATTACGGGTTTAGAAAGTGCAGACACTCAAACCAAGAATGATGAAGTGCCTGGAGAACATTCCAGTTCTGGAAATGAGGCAAAATATAAATGGATATCGCCGCTCTTTCGCTTCAAAAGCATGTTCCTGACAGAACTTACAAATCACAGTGAATAATTTACATCTGTTTAGACTCATAAAAACATCTCACTCAGCAAGAAAAGTCGGGTTTGATTTCAATCACAGCCAGGCGGAGGGATCGTACAATGAGAAAGGATATTGCCAAACCAATGTTAATATTTGCCTTTTTGCTGATGGAGTTCCTTCACGATGGAGGGATGTGTGTTTGTGTGTGTGTGTGTGCGTGTGTGTGTGTGTGCATGTGCGTGTGCATGTGTGTTTGTGTGTGTATATATATATATATGTCTGTGTGTGTGTGTGTGTGTGTGTGTGTGTGTGTGTGTGTGTGAGAGAGAGAGAGAGAGAGAGAGAGAGAGAGAGGGAGAGGAGAAAAGCAAGTATTGATCTTCTGCCCAGTGAGATTGATGGAGTAATAAGCAGCCGTGTTGCGAAGCAGAGGAAGAAAAAAAAAAGAAAAAGCAAGAAGGGTGAGAAAAGGCAGAGAAAGGAGAAAGAAGCTAAATGAAGGAATGGAGGCCATCTTGGGCCAATCAGGCCGGGTTGCAAAATAAGTCAAGAAAAAAAAAACAGATGAAGTGTCAGCGAAAGACAAAGAGACAACTAGAAGAAGAGAGAGCGGGATAAATGAACATAATACCCAGAAACAGATGGAGAGATGGACAGAAGAAAAATGGGACGGAGAAGACGGGTCATTCATTCTCATCCCAGGTCAACCAGAGAGAGGCTCCTGGCGAGGAGAGAGGGATGATGAGCTCGTCAGAATGAATAAAGGAGAAAAATGGACACAGGGTTAGAATGGCTGCTGTGATTAATATTTCCTGCTACATGTGAGAGATTCAATAACGCTGAGAAATGAGATGAGGGAGAGAGGGAGAGATAGGAGATGCACAAGTAGGAAGAGAGGAAGTCAACATTTAAAACAAACTTTAGTTGACCAAAGTACTATGTAGCGATAGATGAGGACGTCTGAGGAAGACGAAGAGACAGACTGAAAGGAAATGATTTCAACTAGGAGAGAGAGAGAAAGAGCCAAAGAGAGATTGTGTAAGAAAGAAAGAAAGAAAGAAAGAAAGAGTTACAGGTTTGAGGGAAAGGGGAGACCATGTGAGAAAATACAGAGAAAGAGAAAAGGATGAGATGGAGAGAGAGAGAAAGAGAGAGAGAGAGAGAGAGAGAGATTAGGGATTGCTGTGCTCACACACACTCAAGGTGACCTCTGTGTAGTGTGTTGACAGTGTGTGTATGCCGCTCTCTCTCTCTCTCTCTCACACACACACACACACACACACACATTTATGTTTGCTCTTAACATGTTTCACAGACAGTTCACATTAAATGTAACTATAAGTGGATAACCAAGAACTGAAATTCAAGTACAACCAAGAACTGAAATTCACTTCTGTCCAACCTGATGTCTTCCTCTTTACTTAATCAATCCTGTGTCCCTCAGAGTCAGGTGTACATGTCTGTGTGTGTGTGTGTGTGTGTGTGTGTGTGTGTGTGTGTGTGTGTGTGTGTGTGTGCGTGCGTGCGTGTGTGTGTGTGTGACAGACAGGATCGTTAAGGAAAGGACTCCTGTCTGACATATGATGCATCGCCGTGGTGAGAGAGACGTGTTGTGAGGCGTCTAGGGTGATGAGCGTGTGTGTGTGTCTCATCACTCAGGTGGAGGCCTAATGGACGGTCACTCTTTGACAGGTGCTGACGGATCACCCGTCCCATAAAGCCCCGCTGCAACAGACACTGGATAGTTAATGCCTGACCTCCGTCTACCACCGCACTCATCCTTCATCTGCTCTGGGGGGGGGTGAAAACTGTTAGCGAAAAAAGAAAGAAAGACAATAAGAAGGAAAGGAAGAAAGACAGTAAAGAAAAAAAATGTGGAAACTGCATTTTTTAAAATAAAAGAAAGAACACAGGAAGAAAACAATTACATTTTGAACAGTGTACACATTAGTATGTGTTTTTGTGCGTGCGTGTGTGTGTGTGTGCGTGTGTGCATGTGTGCATGTGCGTGTGCATGTGTGTTTGTGTGTGTATATATATATATATGTCTGTGTGTGTGTGTGTGTGTGTGTGTGTGTGTGTGTGTGTGTGTGCGCGCGCGTGTGTGTGTGTGTGTGCATGTGTGTGTGTGTGTGATGTATATACAGTCATTTTTGCTCTCCACAGCTCTTTGCCCGGAGTCCATACTGTCCTGAATTCTTTAACATGATTACATCACTACATTCCCATAAACACAAACACACACAAACACACACACACACACACACACACACACACAAACAAACACACACACACACACAAACACACAAACACACACACAAACACACACACACACAAACACACAAACACACACACACAAACACACACACACAGTGCAGGGGAACATGGCTGCCTTCATTCCTCATTACGCTGTAGGAAGATGAAATGCTGAGAGACATTAAGGTAATGTTACAGGGCAATAAAGAATTTAAAACCCCCGTGGTGCCACCCTGATGATGAACAGAGTGAAGAGGAGAGAGATAGAGAGAGAGAGAGAGAGAGAGAGAGAGAGAGCGAGAGCAAGAGAGCGAGAGAGTGGAGTATAAAATAAATCCAAATAAATACAGAGAGGAAAAAAACAAATGACTTAAATAAATAAAGGGACGAGTATTCTAAATAAAGGTTTTTTTTTAATCCAAAGAAAAGAAAAAGTTTTTTAAAAAAAGAAAGAAAGGAATATATATTACAAAAATGCAAAAAAAAAAATCAAGAACTTTATTCAAACTCTTATTTATTAATTGCCATTTAAGATTTTTTTTTACCTAAAACAATTAAGTAGTGAAGTAATTCTAATGATAATTGGTTAATTATTTAATTGTCATTTACATTTTTTTAATAAAACCATTACCTATATATTTATCTATTTCTTTATTTATTTAACATATAGAAGGTCAAAAAACAAATTCCAAACAGTTCAGAATACGTTTAAATGTCAGATTGTCAGAATAAAACAGGTTAATAAAACTAATAAAACTAACAAAATGGGCTAATACATTTTTTTATTAAATAATTTTAGACTAGTGTGTACACATGATCTCTCTCTTTAATCAGGATACACTGAAATTACATCCAAGTTTGACCTTGACCCTAGAAAAGGGCAGGTTGAAGTGCAATGCATTAGATGTGTGTGTGTGTGTGTGTGTGTGTGTGTGTGTGTGTGTGTGTGTGTGTGTGTGTGTGTGTGTGTCAGGGCCGGATATTACCCGGCTGTATTATTGATCCTTCACAAGCATGTTATTGCTTCGTACAGAGCCGCTGTTCCTGTTCCATCCTGAATTATTAAAATGGAGCGTTTTGTAACGTCAAAAACGAAGTATCGATCTCTGCTGATCTACAGACGACAAACACATAAACACTGGGTTTTTTTTTATATGTGTGTGTGTGTGTGTGTGTGTTATATTCTGTGATGGTAATCATGTTCTGCTCAAAGAAGAACTCAAGAAGACAAGCTCTTAAAAAAACTTTTTCAGAGTCAGCATACAGTAAGTGGAATCCTCCACTTTGTCCTCGTGTTAAAGTTGTTGCTTGGTGATGTTCTGTCTCTATGGTGTGGTGTGCTTCCTGCTTTTTCTTCATCTCTTTCATCTTGCTTAAATTGCCCATTTCACAGTTCTTCAAATGTCCTTGGAATACTTAGAGAAATAGTACTTAGATGATTTTCGGAATGGACAACCTTTAAGGCTTTCCCGAAAATCCAGAAGTAGATATAGATCCCTGATGAGCAAACGGCAAGGAAAAAAAATCCACAAGACTCATGATGGTCAGGGGTGGACAAACTTTTGGGCGTATAGTGTCTGTATGTGTAAGGAATATTCCTTGTGCTGGTTTTCCAGTTGAGACGGAAGTGTTGTGATGTTATAGGATGATAATCTACGCCAGGGTGGTATGTTACACCCCGATGGGAAGCAAAGGGATCTGGTTTATACTGAATATGTGACAGTTGTTTTATGCACATATGGAGGATTTAAAAGTGACATTCATTAGATGGAACGTCAGTGCAACATGCCCCTGTCCATCAGGTTTCTAATTCCAAGTTAATTTGAAAAATAAATAAATACATGAATAAATAAATAAGATATAAGAGGAGATTGTGAGTTTCTCTTGGGACCCCATAGAGGAACTGGACAAGTGAGAGTATAAATCATTAGCACATACAGTCAGAGAGGAAACTGTGTGTGTGTTGAAAGGAAAAGAAGCATTCTTAATGATTGCATTTTTCATCAGATACATCAGAAGGGATGAGTGAAGGACCTTGCTCCATCTGCTTTGTCTCTAAATTGATACAGGAGACAGGGGTGTGAAGGAAGACGGTTCACAGGATGTCTACGCACTAATCATTCTCTAATTAGGAGTATTTCTCATGGCGAATGGATTCATATATAACCTAGATGTCTGGGTGAAGTACTCGGCACTGTTGTAACACCGCTGTATCACTGTTGTATCACTGCTGTAACACTGCTGTATCACTGCTGTAACACACTTGTATTACCGCTGTATCACTGCTGTATCACTGCTGTGACACTGCTGTGACACTGCTGTCACAATGCCGTAACAGTGCTGTATCACCCCTGTATCACTGCTGTAACACTGCTGTAACACAGTTGTATCACCGCTGTAACACTGCTGTGACACTGCTGTAACACAGTTGTATCACCGCTGTATCACTTCTGGAACACTGCTGTGACACTGCTGTAACATAGTTGTATCACTGCTGTAACACTGCTGTGACACTACTGTAACACTCCTGTAACACTGCTGTACATAGTTGTATCACTGCTGTATCACTTCTGTAACACTGCTGTGACACTGCTGTGACACCGCTGTCACAATGCTGTAACACTGCTGTATCACTGCTGTAACACAGTTGTATCACCACTGTATCACTGCTGTAACACTGCTGTTACACTGCTGTATCATCGCTTTAACACCGCTGTATCACTGCTGTAACACTGCTGTATCACTGCTGTAACACAGCTGTCACACTGCTGTCACACTGCTGTATCACTGCTGTAACACTGCTGTAACACACTTGTATTACCGCTGTAACACCGCTGTATTGCTGCTGTAACACTGCTGTAACATAGTTGTATCACTGCTGTATCACTGCTGTATCACTGCTGTGACACCGCTGTCACAATGCCGTAACAGTGCTGTATCACCGCTGTATCACTGCTGTTACACCACTGTAACACTGCTGTAGCGCTGCTGTATCACTGCTGTAACACAGTTGTATCACCACTGTATCACTGCTGTAACACTGCTGTTACACTGCTGTATCACCGCTGTAACACTGCTGTATTACTGCAGTCACGCTGTTGTAACACTGCTGTAAAACCGCTGTATAACCGCTGTAACACTGTTGTATCACTGCTGTAACACAGTTGTATCACCACTGTATCACTGCTGTAACACTGCTGTTACACTGCTGTATCACCGCTTTAACACTGCTGTATCACCACTTTAACACTGCTGTATCACTGCTGTAACACTGCTGTATCACTGCTGTAACACAGTTGTATCACTACTGTAACACTGCTGTATCACCGCTGTATCACTGCTGTAACACTGCTGTCACACTGCTGTCACACTGCTGTATCACTGCTGTAACACTGCTGTAACACACTTGTATTACCGCTGTAACACCGCTGTATTGCTGCTGTAACACTGCTGTAACATAGTTGTATCACTGCTGTATCACTGCTGTGACACCGCTGTCACAATGCCGTAACAGTGCTGTATCACCGCTGTATCACTGCTGTAACACTGCTGTAACACAGTTGTATCACCGCTGTATCACTTCTGTAACACTGCTGTGACACTGCTGTAACATAGTTGTATCACTGCTGTAGCACTGCTGTGACACTCCTGTAACACTCCTGTAACATAGTTGTATCACTGCTGTATCACTTCTGTAACACTGCTGTGACACTGCTGTGACACCGCTGTCACAATGCTGTAACACTGCTGTATCACTGCTGTAACACAGTTGTATCACCATTGTATCACTGCTGTAACACTGCTGTTACACTGCTGTATCATCGCTTTAACACCGCTGTATCACTGCTGTATCACTGCTGTAACACAGTTGTATCACTACTGTAACACTGCTGTATCACTGCTGTATCACCAGCCGTATCACTGCTGTTACACCACTGTAACACTGCTGTAGCACTGCTGTATCACTGCTGTATCACTGCTGTCACATTGCTGTATCACCGCTGTAACACAGTTGTATCACTACTGTAACACTGCTGTATCACCGCTGTATCACTGCTGTTACACCACTGTAACACTGCTGTAGCACTGCTGTATCACTGCTGTAACACAGTTGTATCACCACTGTATCACCGCTGTATCACTGCTGTTACACCACTGTAACACTGCTGTATCACTGCTGTATCACCGCTGTCACATTGCTGTATCACCGCTGTAGCACTGCTGTATCACTGCTGTAACACCGCTGTCACACTGCTGTCACACTGCTGTATCACCGCTGTAACACTGCTGTATTACTGCAGTCACGCTGTTGTAACACTGCTGTAAAACCGCTGTATAACCGCTGTAACACTGTTGTATCACTGCAGTCACGCTGTTGTAACACTGCTGTATCACCGCTGTAACACTGCTGTATCACCTCTGTAACACCATTGTATCACTGCTGTCACGCTGTTGTAACACTGCTGTAAAACCGCTGTATAACCGCTGTAACACTGCTGTATTACTGCAGTCACGCTGTTGTAACACTGCTGTTACAACCCCCTATATTTGGACAGGAAGTTGTGCTGTATCTTGTGTGCAGGTCCGAGATCCCTTCCGAAGTTTCCAGCCTGCCCTAGCCTGCCTTGCTCCCGCCCCCTTGATGACCTCACTGATTGGTGGCCATTTTAAAAAGGAAGAAGATGGCGTGAAAGGGTGTGGGATGTTGGAGGTGTTTGGTGTTGTTGTGAGGAGATATTTGGATTGTGTTTGCTAGCCCTTGTGGTTTAATTCTATGCTTTCTGGTTTTGACTTTCCGCCTGGTTCTTGACGCTGAGTTTGGTTATCCCTAAATCTTTCTGTGTGCTCTTCACTTGTGTGTGTATATGTGTTCAGGTGGTGCACTAGCAGTAGGGGTGTGGTTGCCATTTATTTTGGGAGAGGGTTCTGTTTTGTCTCTGTTTTGTGTTTTAGGTAGTTAGGGAAGAAAGTTGTGTTTTCTTTTCTTTTCTTTTAGGTAAGCTAGCTGCCTAAACATAGATCCCTTTTGTTTGTTATTTTGGCCTTGGCTCACCCTGAAGGTATGCTGGTTGATTTCTTTATACAACACCTGTAAATATTTTGTGTCACTGAATATACTTCAATTGTTGAACAATCTCGTGTGGCTGTATTTTCTTGGCTCCTTCACCTGCACATAACAAGAATCACTCAACGCGAACTCGCGAGCCGGTTACTCTGTACGAGTCAACCTAGACTGGGTCGTAACACTGCTGTATCACCGCTGTAACACAGTTGTATCACTGCTGTCATGTTGTTGTAGCACTGCAGTATCACCGCTGAAACACCGCTGGAACACTGCTGTAACACTGCTGTATCCCCGCTGTAACACTGCTGTATCACCGCTGTAACACCACTGTATCACTGCTGTTACACTGCTGTATCACCGCTGTAAAACTGCTGTATCACTGCTGTAACACTGCGGTCACACTGCTGACACACTGCTGTATCACCGCTGTAACACTGCTGTATCACTGCAGTCACGCTGTTGTAACACTGCTGTAAAACCGCTGTATAACCGCTGTAACACTGTTGTATCACTGCAGTCATGCTGTTGTAACACTGCTGTATCACCGCTGTAACACTACTGTATCACTGCTGTCACGCTGTTGTAACACTGCTGTAAAACCGCTGTATAACCGCTGTAAAACCGCTGTATCACTGCAGTCATGCTGTTGTAACACTGCTGTATCACAGCTGTAACACTGCTGTATCACCACTGTAACACCACTGTATCACTGCTGTCACGCTGTTGTAACACTGCTGTAACACCGCTGTAACACTGCTGTCACACTGCTGTAACACCACTGTATCACTGCTGTCACGCTGTTGTAACACTGCTGCAACACCGCTGTAACACTGCTGTCACACTGCTGTATCACCGCTGTATCACTGCTGTCATGTTGTTGTAGCACTGCTGTAACACCGCTGTAACACCGCTGTATCACCACTGTAACACTGCTGTAACACTGCTGTATCACCGCAGTAACACCACTGTATCACTGCTGTCACACTGTTGTAAAACTGCTGTAACAACGCTGTATCACCGCTGTAACACTGCTGTAACACTGCTGTATCACCGCTGTAACACTGCTGTATCACCGCTGTAACACCACTGTATCACTGCTGTCACGCTGTTGTAACACTGCTGTAACACCGCTGTATCACCGCTGTAACACCGCTGTAACACCGCTGTAACACCGCTGTAACACCGCTGTAACACCGCTGTATCACCGCTGTAACACTGCTGTAACACTGCTGTAACACTGCTGTCACACTGCTGTATCACCACTGTATCACCGCTGTAACACTGCTGTATCACCGCTGTATCACCGCTGTAACATTCCTGTATCACCACTGTATCACTGCTGTATCACCGCTGTAACACTGCTGTATCACCGCTGTCAAACTGCTGTATCACCGTTGTAACAGAGAGAAAGAAAGAAAGAAAGAAAGAAAGAAAGAAAGAAAGAAAGAAAGAAAGAAAGGAGGGAGAAAGAAGAAAAGAAAGACAGGAGGGAGAAAGAAGGATAAAAGAAGGAGTTAAAAATAAGAAAAAAACATGATATAAAGGAAAAAAAATATGAGAAAGAGAACTAAAAGGGTGAGAGAATTTGAACTAATGCAGAAAGAGAAAGAGAGAGAGAGAGAGAGAGAGAGAGGACATGACCAGAGAAAGGAAAAGAGAGAGCAGATGAAGGAGGAGACCTGTAGATTGAAGACAGTAAGAAAAAGAGAAATGAATAGAAAGGAATGAGAGGAAGGCAAAATGGATAATACTAAATAAAGTAAATTTAAAAATTCTGTCAAGTCTCTCCAGCCTGGGCATCTCTGGAACGGTTCTGCGCTGGGTGGAATCCTATCTCTCTGACAGATCTTTCAAGGTATCATGGATGGGAGGTATTTCTGAAATCCAGCAACTCTCCACTGGCGCTCCACAGGGGTCAGTTCTGGGTCCTCTTCTCTTTTCTATCTACACGACATCTCTAGGGCAGGTGATTGAGTCTCATGGCTTTTCATATCATTGCTATGCTGATGACACCCAGCTCTATTTGTCCTTCCAGCCTGATGATCCATCTGTCTCTGCACGCATCTCTGCTTGTCTGTCTGACATCTCAGCCTGGATGAGGGAACACCACCTTAAGCTCAACCTGGCAAAATCTG
>JAFFST010054118.1:10970-31031 GCA_022414735.1 Noturus placidus
CCTCTCTCTCTCTCTCCCTCTCTGTCTCTCTCTCTCTTTCTCTCTCTCTCTCTGTCTCTCTCTCTCTCTACTCCCTCTCTCTCCCTTTCTCTCCCTCTCTCTCCCCCTCTCTCTCTCTCTCTCTCCCTCTCTCTCCCTCTCTCTCTCTTTCTCTCTCACTCTCTCTCTCTCTCTCTCTCCTGCTCTCTCTCCCTCTCTCTCTCTCTCTCACTCTCTCTCTCTCTCTCTCTCTCTCTCCCTCTGTCTCTCCCTGTCTCTCTCTCTCTCTCTCTCTTCTCTCTCTCTTTCTCTCTGTTTTGTGCCTTTAGTTCTGTTATGTGTCTCGAGCAGCTTTTAGAGAGGTCTGTTACTGTAATGTTCTCAGTCGTGTCAGACATCCACCTGCCTTTCGAACGCCGTTGTTCGGCGATCTTTCTTTTTCGTATACAAAAAACATGTATTTATGTCGCACGCACAATTCATCCCCGTCCCACGTCATCCCAAACGCTTCTACGCACTTTTGTCGACTTCGCTTCATTCGCTCCGTATAGCACGTTTAACGGTAGACATCACCGCAAAACAGATTTGCAGACGCATTATAGAACAGTAAGGTAAACAGTTCCCTCTAACGGATTTAAAGGAGTTGATGATGATGATGATGACGAACGACGACTCGTGATGAGTTACGGGTTGATCTAAGGGGCAGGTTCGAGTTCGTGTCTTTTCTTACGAGTTGAACTCGGATGTCGTTTACTCCGGCGAACGAGATCAGACGCTACTTCTATTGCTTGCTCGGATTTCGACAAATCAGCCATGAGATCAGGATGTGTTTAAGAGCAGGTACGTGTTCTCATCTCAGCCTGTGGTAACATACGCGAGGGTCTAAAGCAGCAAATAGAGAACACGGATCCGAGGAATCGAACAGACAGGATGAGACGGAGAGTTGTATAAATAGACACGCTAATTAAGAACGGAACAGAAAACATATGGATGCGATCAGGAGGCGGGGAAATGACGAGACGAAGGGCGGAGACGGGACTGGGAAGGGAAAACGAACGACGATAAGAACGTGGGGGATGTGGACGAACGTGAAACATACAGATATAATGTGGTGTCTTTATGGAGTAAAACCAACATCTAGTCATATAGACGATCAGAACAGAGTTCTTCATTTAGAGGGGAAAAACTTTATTAGAAATTT
This sequence comes from Noturus placidus, assembly GCA_022414735.1. NCBI lineage: Eukaryota > Metazoa > Chordata > Actinopteri > Siluriformes > Ictaluridae > Noturus > Noturus placidus. The sequence continues at coordinate 12,151 of JAFFST010054118.1, forward strand.
CAATGGAGGATGAAGCTGCTGGATTTAGTCAAATTTCATGTTAATAATAATACTAGGTGGTAAGAAAATGTTCAGCTCCGCCCCTTAACCTTCAAAACAATTTGATACGAATTGATTCATGGGAATTATTAGAAATGAAGAGTATTCGACCCTATTAAGTACGGAATAAAATACCATGGGGGAAATAAATATCCACATGGAGATGTGATGTCACCCACCATGAAGGTTTGTTTAAGCGTTTTATTGCGGTCTCTGACGCCACGGCGACGTCCCGACGGTTCAAACTTGTTGTATTAAAAGAACGGCACGTTGTACTTTTTGTCCATCCGTTCCTGTTAACCCTTCCATAGCCGCTGTAGACATTCATTTCCTCACTAGCCTCTCTTTGTTTTTCTGTCTTGTTAAAGTTAATACAGTAAGAGAAAAAAAAAAAAACAGCACATCGTGTTACTTTACCGAGAACCCGCAAAGTGCGAACTCGTCACAGCGTCAAGTCGGACTGTGAGAAAATAAACGCCTGCGTACAGAAAACCAGACATTTTTGTGAATGAGCTGTTACTGTAGACATGATAATGTATTCACTCAAACTTATTATTATTAGTAGTAGTAGCAGTAATAGTAGAGCTATCTATCTATCTGTTTATCTATCTCTATCCATCCGTTCCATCCACCTGTCTGTCCGTCCATTCCATCCACCCGTCTGTCCGTCCATTCCATCCACCTGTCCGTCCGTCCATCCATTCCATCCCTCCGTCCGTCCGTCCATCCATCCCTCCATCCGTCTGTCCATCCGTCCCTCCGTCCATCCCTCCGTCCGTCCATCCCTCCCTCTGTCCGTCCGTCCGTCCATCCCGCCCTCCGTCCGTCCGTCCATCCATCCCTCCATCCGTCCGTCCATCCATCCCTCCCTCCGTCCATCCATCCCTCCGTCCGTCCATCCATCCCTCCCTCTGTCCGTCTATCTATCCATCCATCCATCCGTCTATCTATCCATCTATCCCTCTGTCTGTCCATTCATCCCTCTGTTTGTCTGTCCATCCATCCCTCTGACTGTCTGTCCACCCATGCATCCATCTATCCATCTAATATAAACCCTGTGATTTGCAGCAACACTTTCTGACCAATTAGATTTGAGTATTGAGCAGCACTGTGGTATAAAGCACACATTCTGGCCTAAAGTGCAACAACAAAATTCGTTTCAAATCTTTGGAAAACCCAGTAAGATTTTATTAATTCATAAATAATTCCCTTTTATTTAATGATGGATCTCTGAGGCCGTTTTCCACGGAAGCCCTAAGCGGCCATGCATTATACCTTTATTTTTCTCGTGATCTCGTCTTAGGCATTTAATCAAAAACCCATTCAACAAACCCCATTGACCTCGGGACGATGGTTGTCGAGTTAAGTCGGAGAATCAGGAGAAAATTCAGTCGAGATCACGAGAAAACAAGAAAGCAATAATTAATAATGGATGGCTGTGTGGCGCTTCCATAGATTTCTGTTCAGACTCTTTTATTTTTCTGTATCTGAGTAGTGGAGCAGTATTTGTTGTCGTTGGTGAATTGTTGTAGGAGAAAACATGAGCAAACATGGACCAGCGTCGTCGTTTTTTTCTCATCCTTCCCAAGCTCTTCTGTATGCACATTCAAGTTTCTTGCCTGTTTCACACAGTGAATATCTGATGAGCCGGAAAAGCAGACTGGCTTTTTTTTTCCACAGGTGTTCTCATTTCCATTCTCTGCTACACACACACACACACACACAGCACTTCCGGATTTGAACATGCATGCTGAAACACATGCTCGCACACATGGGCGGGTCACAGGGATTATCTATACGTGTGCATGCACACAGAGAAGGTAAACCCAGGAACAGAGGTACAAGACATATGATCTGGGACATCAGGGAGATTCTCTGACCTCAAAAGAAAAGTCATAAAAACATGATCAATAAGCAGAAATGAAAAGAAAAGAAAAAAATAAAGCTTAAGATAAACACCCGGAAACACTGGTGGCTTCTTAAGAGTTGAATATTCATGTGAAACGCCCTCTGTATATTTCAAATCGAATCATTTAAACCTTATCTAAATACGTCAGTCTCTCTGAAAGCATGCTCTGTGATAACGTTGTGGTCTTTTACCTTTTAAAAGACACAGAAAGGGTGATACTTCAGTAAAAGACGCGGTAATCGTGGGCGTGGCCAGTTTATGCATGCAGATGAACTGACATTTCCCACCGTCTGAACACTGCGTATACCACTCGGGTATGTTTAAGGAATTGCGTGTATTTCTAGAGAATCAGATCATCTGAACTATGAGCGACGACTCTTTCGATTCGCACACGACTCACTGCGTCCGTGGGTCTACCCGAGAGTCTTCCGAGCGTGATCTCTTAAAGATCGATCGGTCGAATGTTTGCAGGATTCATGTACACGGAATTATTGCGTAATTCGATTATGTATACTGTACTGTATAATCCGTGTAACCAGCATATGAACTAGAAACAGGGTCAAGGTCACAGCAAGGTCAAATGTCAGAACTGGCTTTTTGTCTATAGCTTCGTTGCCGTTTGTAATACAGATATGGTACGTACACGTTCATGCTCAGGAACTCGGCGCCATTTAAAAAAAAAAAATGTCCAGTGACTTCCCAAGTTTTATGCACTCCGTTATTAAAAAATAAAAAATAAAAAACTAGAAGTGTTGTGGACCGTGAAGAAGTGGACGTCCACTGACGAAGGCACAATCTACATGCTGCTAGTAAACTTGGTCCTTTATGTATGGAGACTTTTGGAAATGACTAATTCCTGTTCACACTGGACTGTTATATTAATAAAGACAAACCAGCTAGCTAACACCGTCACAGCATTCCCTTCAAAAAGTCACATGACCCACCGATCACCTGTTATTTTAATTCCGGCTTGCAAGAATATATTGAGGTGAAACTGTAGCTGTAGAAATGTTCAACCGACTTACTATCACCCCATCTCTCTCTCTCTCTCTATCTATCTATCTATCTCTCTATCTCCCTCTCTCTCTCTTTCTCTCTCACTATCCCTCTCTCTCTCTGTCTCTCTCTCTCTCTCTCTCTACCGCTCTCTTTCTCTCTCTCTCTGTCTCTCTCTCTCTCTCTCTCTCTCTCCCATCCCTCTCTCTCTCTGTCTCTCTCTCTCTCTCTCTCTGTCTCTCTTTCTCTCTCTCTCTCTGTCTCTCTCTGTCACTCTGTCTCTCTGTCTCTCTCTCTGTCACTCTCTCTCTCTCTCTCTGTCACTCTCTCTCTCTGTCTCTCTCTCTCTGTGTCTCTCTCTCTCTTTCTCTCTCTCTGTCTCTCTCTCTGTCTCTCTCTCTCTCTCTGTCTCTCTCTGTCACTCTCTCTCTCTGTCACTCTCTCTCTCTGTCTCTCTCTCTCTCTCTTTCTGTCTCTCTCTCTGTCACTCTCTCTCTCTCTCTCTCTCTCTCTCTGTCTCGGTCTCTCTCTGTATCTCTCTCTGTCGCTCTCTCTCTCTGTCTCTCTCTCTTTCTCTGTCTCTCTGTCTCTCTCTCTTTCTCTCTGTCTGTCTCTTTCTCTCTCTCTCTCACTCTCTCTCTCTCTCTCTCTCAGTGACTAAGACAGTGTGCGCTGAACAATGTGATGGACGTTGTTTTGGTCCCTATGTCAGTGACTGCTGCCATAAGGAGTGTGCAGGAGGCTGCTCGGGTCCCAAAGACACCGAATGCGTTGTATGTACACACACACACACACACACACACACACACACACACAGTTTATAAATAAGTACGTGCTTTTTCTTTTGAGCCACACCTTGTTCCCAGAGTCTCCTGGGATAGGCCCTGTGTAGTAGGGTGGTATGGAGCATGGATGGATGGATTTCAAAACAATAACTTAAACCATTGATGTTTAAAAATGTATTACTTCAAGTGAAGCAACTTTATAAAGATTTGATTTTACTTAAGTTGTTACTTAAATCTACTAAGGTAAGATTAACGAACACATTTTGTAAGTGGCCTTTTATTTATAAATGTTTTACAATTTTTACAGTGCGATTGAAATTTAGGAGGCGTGTCACTCCTGACTGCGTTAATAATAAGAATATGGGGCAGTCGTGGCGTGGCGGTTAAGGCTCTGGGTTACTGATCAGGTCGGGGGTTTGAGCCCCAGCGCTACCAAGCTGCCACTGTTGGGCTCTTGAGCAAGACCCTTAACCCTTTCTGCTCCAGGGGGCACTGTATCATGGCTGATCCAGCACTCTGACCCCAGCTTCCTGACATTCTGGGGTCTGCGAAGAAAATAATTTCACTGTGATGTAATGTATACGTGACCAATAAAGACTCATCATCAATATCCAGTCTGGGCTAGAAAGTTTCCACTGACGTATATTACTTGTAGAATATAATATAAAAGTAAAAACTAATCTAATGTAAGCCGTAATACGGAACGGTTTTGTTTTGTTTCATCCCTTGGAACCGAACACATTAACATTGGCATGTTCTATGCGATATAGAAATAAAACCGTGTGACTAATTCTGCTTTAAAAACTGTTTAAAAGTGATTATATTTTGATCTATTCCAGGCGTGCACTAACTTTAATGACAGCGGGGCGTGTGTGACGCAGTGTCCTCAGCCCTTCGTCTACAACCCTACCACCTTCCAACTGGAACACAACCCTCGCGCCAAGTACACATACGGAGCCTTCTGCGTCAAGAAGTGCCCACGTAAGAGCACACACACACACACACACACACACACACACTTGTCTCATCCAGCATTCGTGTGTGTTTAGGACATGGAGAGAAGATTTTCAGGGTTGTCCTTCTGCTCGTGTGAGGTATCCGTTTCATATTGGCAAGATCCGTACTAGTGAGCAGTAGGTCATGAGATCAAAGCCGACTAAACCTGGGGTGTCCAATCTTAATCGGACAGGGCCGGTGTGATTGGATACCCCTGCACTAAATCAATACTGTCAGATTTGAGCATTGAACGGCACTTTATCCATCGCTCATTTATCATCTCTTTTAGAAATAAAGTCAATACTTAGAAATAACGTTCGGAGAGAAGTTGGAGCTTCATATTTCCATGTATCGCTATACGCTCCCGTAGCCTGTAGCGTCCGGTATGTTGTTTGTGTACTATTTTAAAACCACTCCTTCACTTCCTGTGTGGGTGTTGCTTAGAAGGTCAGGCCATGACTAGAGTGAGGTGTGAGACTGAGACAGATAGTGCAGGAGGCCTGTTCTCCTCCTGGCTGGATTTTCTCTCAGCAGCACGGTGATCATCCCGTGATGAAGGGCTTTAGCGTTGAGTGAGTCGTTCTCCTGTAGCTGACTCACCGCGGCTCAGTGCGAGGCTGCTCATGTTTATCCACCCGTCCCGCCGACGTGCCCATGAGGCTCTCACTCTGAAGATTTGTCTAGACGTATACTGAGAAAACGCGGGACCACTTTATGACGAGCAACGCTCGCAGTTTATGTGGATTAGACAGCGTTCATGTGGCTCGATGAAAAATTTCCGCTTGCGGTGTTATTTATTTATTTATTTTACATGTGGTGCATGTGACTACACTTTCTGTGTCGGTCTGGCAGATAACTTTGTGGTGGATCACAGCTCGTGTGTCCGTGCGTGTCCCAGCAACAAGATGGAAGTGGAAGAGAACAAGATAAAAATGTGCATTCCATGCACTGACATATGCCCCAAAGGTACCCACCTACACCTACTGTATAACACACTATCTAACCATTCAGTTAACTTACCTACCCACCCTAAGGTTGTCCACTCACACCTATAACACACTGCCTAACCATTCCGTTAACCTAATATCTGCCCCATAGGTACCCACCCACACCTATAACACACTATCTAACCATTCCGTTAACCTAAAATCTGCCCCATAGGTACCCACCCACACCTATAACACACTATCTAACCATTCCGTTAACCTAAAATCTGCCCCATAGGTACCCACCCACACCTATAACACACTATCTAACCATTCCGTTAACCTAAAATCTGCCCAATAGGTACCCACCCACACCTATAACACACTATCTAACCATTCCGTTAGCCTAATATCTGCCCCATAGGTACCCACCCACACCTATAACACACTATCTAACCATTCCGTTAACCTAAAATCTGCCCCATAGGTGGGTACCTATGGGGCAGATTTTAGGTTAACGGAATGTGTTATAGGTGTGGGTGGGTACCCACACCTATAACACACTATCTAACCAGTCATTTAACCTAAAATCTGCCCCATAGGTACCCACCCACACCTATAACACACTAACCATTCCGTTAACCTAAAATCTGCCCCATAGGTACCCACCCACACCTATAACACACTATCTAACCATTCCGTTAACCTAAGTTCTGCCGCAAACGTTCACAAGCAATTGGAAAACATAATCCATTTATCATCAAATTGCCCCAAAGACCTGAATCACACTATACACCGTCTCCATTCATGTAAAATCTGCCCCACACCTAAACACTTTACCCAGCCCTCCTACTCTACTCAAACAAAACAAAAAACATTATTTATACTCATACTGACTTAATTCCTTCATTTAACACATATTTTATGGCTTAGTTGCCCTAAATTTGCCATGTGGCTTTTCCTCCTCTAAATGTTGCCGTGTGTGTGTGTGTGTGTGTGTGTGTGTGTGTGTGTGTGTGTGTGTGTGTGTGTGTGTGTGTGTTGCAGCATGTGATGGAATCGGGACGGCGAGTCTGCAGACGGCTCACACAGTCGACTCCAGCAACATCGACAGGTTTATTAACTGCACTAAGATCAATGGCAACCTGGTGTTTCTCATCACGGGAATCAAAGGGTGAATGCTGTTCTCTAACCATCGCAGATTAGCACAGTTTAAATCCACATCGCTAATCGCAAACACTACCGTAGTACAGATAAACACAGATTACAGATTACAGCACTCCGGGTTCTACTGCAGCCGGCGGTAGAAACGCAGGTTAACGCCAAATCGACGCCTGGGTGCTGGGCTCGATGTGAGTCGCTTAGACTAAACACTGCATATGTGAAAATACTCAAACCAGATGAAGCTTCAACTCAAGACGAGGCCTAGCTGGCCTAGAACGAGAATCTCATGAGAGTGTAAAAAGCACAGCGATGTGCACGCTGAAGAGAGCGCGCACATCACACGTTATCAGACGCGTCTGACCCCGAGGTGCAGGAGCTGCTTTTAACACCGAGGCTTAAGACCAGCTTCAGTCTGTGCAGTCTCTCAGGACAAACTCGCTCTCTCAGATACACTTTACTTTTCTTCTCTCTCTCTCTCCCCAGCGTTTCACCTCCCCATGCCCTTCTGTCAGAATGATCCGTTTTATTAGCCGGGTAATACAGCCTTACGAGGAATTTGACTCCTCGGTAGTCGCTGATTTTACAAGACGTACAATAAAACAGACATCATTTATTTATTTAAATACATAAATACACTGAGCTGCCAGTTTATTAGTTATACCTACCTCATTGGCCATTTTATCATCTACCACATCCATGCAGTTTATAGACACACCCCCCAGACCCACCCTCACCCGCAGTAAATCAATCAGACAGTGGACAACTTTTATTATTTGAGTGGTGGGGTCCAGGTTGAAATCGTACCGTATTTAATAATGAGAGTACTACCCGATCGTGAGAATGCCGGGATGAGAATAATCAAATCGCACAAACTGTAGATGGCCAGCGGTGGTCTTCGGCCCTGTTTACACTGGTGCGTTTTTCGTTTAAAAATGACAAACGATCTCCGTCCACACTAGACGACCGGATACGCATGTCACATGACCATCCGTGCACTCTGGGCATGTGCATACAAGTGTAAACAGGAAGTTTAGTCCAAGCCGGCGTTCCACGTAGGGTTTACGCCGCTTGAAAGGAGATTGGCTGGCGATTTTGCTAATCGTTGCTCGCCTCTTGCGCATGTAGCAGCTGTAATTTTATAACATACAGAATTTAACTGCACAATGGCTGCTAAGATTGGCAACAAAGCCAGCAAAGCTTGCGGTTCAGTCTCTGAGTTGTTGTGTGTACGATCGAGTAAGCGTAACGGTCATGTTTTAGGGGCTTGACGAATCAGGGATGGATACAGGACAATCCAGAAGACCCAATCAGGGGGAGAATGTGCGTGAAGCCATGCCTTCGTTCTCCAAAGTCTTCGTTTTGGTCTGTTTACACCAAAACGCGAGCCCGCGAGTTTTCAAACTAAAACGGGGTATTCGGCGTTTCCAAAAATCTCCGGAGTAGTGTAGATGACAGGCGTAACCGTAGCAACAGCAATCAGTGTCGCTTCAATCACAATACGAGACAACTCGGACTATATACAGTTGCAAATGGGATTTTGAATTTCAATTCGTGTTTCACTCAATATGCACTTGCATATACGGTTTATGACGATAGAATTTGGTGGGACGCGACGATATTAAATAACATAACCTCTCGACTTAATTCAGTTTGAGGCTATAACACTTGACGTACGCTACAGCCCTAAAATTCATTTCTAGTTTATTAAAGTCCTGAAACTGGCCCCAAAAAAACTGCCCCCTTATTTTTTCTCAGCCTTTTTGTAGGAAACAGTCACTATGGTATGCTATGGGATTAGATTAATGCCAACAGTATCGAACGCAACTTTTCAAGAAACGTACACTATGCAATGAGAGAGAAGAAAAACAATATGGAACTGAAAGCATGCACTCGCTGGCAAAAATGAGGACAAAGAGTTTTCTTTGACGCATTCAAACATTTTGTTTATGCTCCGCAAGTCTACATTACGCACATGTGGCCAGGGCTTAACATCGCTTTAGTCTTATTGGCTAGTGAGATTTGGAGCGACAGCTCGAGCGTCCAGATGAGGAGGATGAGGATCATCCGTGCTGCTCCTGAATGCTCATAACGTTGTACGAGTCGTACTACTCTGAGCTCAAATATGAATTACAAAACTAATATACTGAGGTGTACGCAAGTCATTTCCACTACAAAGTACATACACGATAACTGTACAGACAAAATACTTGACCCTGAAGTCTTTACTTCCTGGTCCGGGAGCTGTCGATCCAAATCTCACTGGCCAATGAGAGTAAAGCGCCAGTAAGACCCGCCCACATGAATACCCTCGTGTTGTGTTTGTTTTGTGGTTGTTGTTTGTTTTATTTTACCTCTGTGCTAATGTCTTTCTTTTCTTTTATTCAGTGATGCATACCACAGCATTGAGGCATTGGACCCAGAGAAACTCAACGTGTTCCGCACTGTCCGCGAGATCACTGGTAAGATGCCACAGCTTTCTTTGAAGTCAGAGAGTACTTTCTCAGACGTTCGCCGGGTCACGTCTTTTCTAGAAACTAAACCGACCCCATTTCCTCAGCCAATCAGTGAAGCGCACACCTTGCCACATGACCCGTCACATGATCTGCTACCTCACGCTAGTTCCGTAGACTTTTAATTAGAACCATCTATTCACAATTTTGGCGAATCTTGGTACTAGCACTGCACGAGTGATGTTTCTGTGCACGTGCTTTTATGGTGTTGACCGTCTGACTTGTTGGGTCGCTTCACTCGATAAAACCCTGCGCTTGCATCCGAACCCTGTCTGTGCCGAATGAATCCGAATAGGAGTAAAATTACACGCAATCAAATGAATCAGAAAAGGAAAGGGACAACGCTGCTAAGGGGTGAACGCCGTGTAGGAAACGGGGCTACATAAAATAAAATAATCAAATATGAAAAAACAAGGAAAGCAGCCGAGCGTGGAAAACATGGAGCTGGTACTGAATAAATTATTAAACAGTTATTTTTACCCATTGTCTCTGCAATGTGGTCATCTGCCAAGCCCCACCCACCAGCATGGTCTACCCTATCAAAAGACCGTCGCCGAACAGAGAGTGAAGGTTCACACATGACGAGACACATGAAACATACTCAGAGGAAACCGCCATCCACCGTCTTCTGTATACATGAGATCACAGACACCAACGATTGGTCAGCGTCACCGTGATTGACTGACGGGGAAAGAGAGTATGCCCCTCCCACCAGGAAGCATGCTCATTACCCATCCAACCCATGGAGCATTCCCTTGGCTCCTTGCTACAGATATTTGTGTCACTGTTGGGATTTCAACTCCTGATCTACTGACTATAGGGTAAATGCTTTTCTGTTGGACCACTAAGGAGCATCTCTCTCTCTCTCTCTCTCTCTCTCTCTCTCTCTCTCACACACTCTCACACACTCTCACTCTCACACACTCTCTCTCTCACTCTCACTCACTCTCTCTCACACTCTCACACTCTCTCACTCTCTCTTACTCTCTCTCTCACTCTCTCTCACACTCTCTATCACACTCTCTCTCTCTCACTCTCTCACACTCTCTCTCTCACACTCTCTCTCACACTCTCTCTCACACTCTCTCTCTCTCTCTCTCTCTCTCTCTCACACTCTCTCTCACACTCTCTCTCACACTCTCTCTCTCTCTCTCTCACTCTCAAAGTTTCACAGACAAAAAAGCCGCAGCTTTTCATGTACATGAGAAAGTCTCCAGAGGAGACTTCTTCTGTCTTCTTCTTCTGAAAGACTTTTCCCGTGTTGGGAAACTTGAAAGTTGGACACTGGAGACACCATCCAACAAAAGCCGACAGTAAATAAACATCTCCTTACAGAACACTTCAGAACGACTGTCAGAGCTGCTGTTCTGGGAAATGAATCAACACCTTCTGACCAGTCTGCATTGAGAATTGCTGAAGTAGGGTATAAAGTGTCTCGGAGCGATTCGGAAATGCAAGGGAACACATTTCCATAATCAGTGCCGTTCTGCTGGAAGACTGCGGCTCCAGGAAAAGTGTTGAGAAGAAAAAACAGAGAGGAGGAAAGGAAGTGAAGGGTGAGGGATGTCTCTCTTTGACCTTCTCTTTCTTTCCCTTTCCATCCTAAGGAAGTGTAGACTTTGTTCTTCTGCTTCATGGAGCTTCAAAGCAACTGAAAAGTCTCTCTCTCTCTCTCTCTCTCGTGGTGACAGCAGTGGACGGACCGTAGACCGTAGGCAGTAGGGCATGCGTGTCCCCCTCGCTCACTTTCTGAAACACAAGGCTTGACAGAACAATGTCATCTCTGCCAACGTGTCATTTCTGCTCCGTGACCTCGGCTCAGGTTGTTAAGGAATGTCACTTTGAAAAGCCCCAGTTGGACGAATATATATACACAGAACAATATACAAAATAGTATGTAGTATAGGAGGTGGGCTGGGGTAAGTGAAGGAGTAGACGAAGGGTTTGGTAGGTCTGTGGACTGTAAGGATTTATATTTTGAAACCCTTTAAGCCCTACTACTATACATATGATTTAATGCGGTTAAAGTTGAAGCGAGAAAGCCAGAGGGTCTGAAGATGGCGCGCCGAGAGATTCAGAACCCTGCAGTCCCCCGCCATGGCCAACTCACCGTGTGCGCTAGCCGATCTCATCGTGCTGTATCGTAGTAGATGGTCCGGACTTAGATATTGAGCACGGACCCCTTTTTCATTTTCTTGTCCACTATTCATTACCTTCGTGTATTTTAGGACATATCATTAAACATTGTTTAAACCCTTCATATGGTTGTGCAACCATTCCCTTGTAATGTTAGCATACTGAAGCTATCGTAGAAAAGTGGAATTGTTCGTAGGGTTTTCTGTGTTTGATTTATTCTGCTACCATTAGCATAACACAGGACTCCCTGACCTGTCCGGTATTTATAAGCGAAGCTAATGTTAGCATACTAGTGTTAGCCTAGCCTTTTCATGCGCGCGTGTGTGTGTGTGATTTATTAGCGAGGTTCTGTTAGCATGCTGCTGTTAGCCTAACGCAGACAGGTGCTCAGCGGGATCTCGTTAGCGCCATTAGGATGATGGAAGCTTGGCTGTTCGCATAAAATAAACCGATACAAACACCACACACTCTTGGGGAATGCTCGACACTCGTGCATGATCCGCACTCGCACACACTTTTGTGCGACTTCCCATTGCTGCAATTTTGTCATTAAGGCAATTAGTGTCAACAGACGGCACACTAGCTACACATCACCGTGGAAGACAGGGCCGTAATCTGCCTTCACAACCCACAAGGGACTCGCAAGCGCACTAATAACAGTTAGAGGACTCATTTAAAGATATGGAGCCAGATTTAGTAAGCATCGGAGTAGAAGCAGTTTCTGGATCAGCGTTTACGTTTTCTCCGCATGTACCGTCACGACATTTTAAAGAACAGAGCAAAACCGATCCGCGTGCTTTTGTATTTCAGCCTGAGATATTATTAATACTATTCGGTTCAGATTAATCCAATTTCACTCGGATAGCACGTTTAGCCATGTTGTCACAATGCGGCTCTGCAGAAATCTGGGTTTATTCACCTAATAATCAGGCCAACTGCGACAGCAGAAATAAATAAACCTTAGGGTGGAACATGAAAGAACCGACAGACTCAAAAGGGGAATCCGTCCTCCTCTGTGTGACACAAGATAGAGGGATTTGGGGATTTTTTTCCCCCTCTCTTTCGGCTGCTCTCGTCTAGGGTCGCCAGAGCGGATCACCCGTCCGCATATTATGATTCTGGCACAAGTTTAAGTCGGGTGCCCTTCATAGTCCAACCTTCCCTACTGACTCGTCCAACCCTCCAGTGGCTGAGCTTGGTTCCCTGACCGGGAATTGATGAGAGCGCCGTATGCTAGCCGCTAGTCCACCAGAAAAAACAACAGAGGGACTTTGGTGTTCAATTTGCTGAATGACAGTATAACATCATAGGAAAGGACATTATACACAACATACATATGTTCTCCCCGTGTGTCGGGGGTTTCCTCCGGGTACTCCGGTTTCCTCCCCCAGTCCAAAGACATGCATGTTAGGCTGATTGGCGTGTCTAAAGTGTCCGTAGTGTATGAATGTGTGTGAGTGTGTATGTGATTGTGCCCTGCGATGGACTGGCCCTCTGTCCAGGGTGTACCCCGCCTTGTGCCCGATGCTCCCTGGGATAGGCTCCAGGTTCCCCCGTGACCCTGAAAAGGAGTAAGCGGTAGAAGATGGATGGATGGAGGACATATACACACTGCGGGTGCGGATCATATACACTGATCAGCCATAACATTAAAACCACTCTCAGGTGAAGTGAAGAACACTGATTATCGTGTTACAATGGCACCTGACAAGGGGTGGAATATATTAGGCAGCAAGTGAGCAGTCAGTCGGTGTGTTGGGGAGGGAAAAAAAATGGGCAAGCGGAAGGACCTGATCAACTTTGACACGGGCCAAATTGTGATCCCTAGCCCACTGGGTCAGAACATCTCCAAAACGGCAGGTTTTGTGGCATGTTCCTGGTATGCAGTAGTTAGTACCTACAAAAAAAACGGTCCAAAGAAGGACATTAGGTGAACCGGCGACAGGGTCATGGGTGCCCAAGGCTCATTGCTTGCCATGATGGCCTTAAGCAATCATTTAGAGGTCAAGGAAGATCAATTTAGGCATCTGGAGAACAGAGAGAATCTCGAGCAGTGGTTAATTTTACCCCTATTTGAATTTATCAGCAATACAACTTATGCTTTACCTTCTGACGACATGCCTCATCCAACTTTCTTTCTTTCTTTCTTTCTTTCTTTCTTTCTTTCTTCATGTTAATGTCATTTGGGTAATTTATATGCTCCTTGTCTTCCATCTATCGCTTGCTCTCCACCTCATCTCTTTCTCATCTCTGTATCTCCATCCTGTTTGTCCTCTCTTCACTCATATACCCGGTGCAATTCCATCTCATGAAACATTCAGCATTTCAATACATTATTAAAATTTCCAAATAATCGAATATCCATGCCATTAGCCTTTCATTCGACTTAAAAAAAAACATCTGGTACAGGTGTTGGATATTTAAGTGAATAAAAAATGTAATCAGTTCAACACACCGGCCTCAGTCTTTCTAATTCATGTTTACAGTCGTTAATATTTATTGCTTATTGTTGTTCGTGTTAATTGCACAGTCACCGTGATCTTGTTTGGACATTATAGCGTATGGTTAGAGCTTATTGTTGCCGTTCCATTATGAACTCTGTATATGCAGGGCTGTATGTTAGGCTTTTAATTTTAATTTAGTTTCATTTCTCTGAGCTTGATTGCCTTTATTGATGCATTGCGCTTTCACCAGTGCTGTAGTAAATTCTGGGTTTGGCTATATCTCAAGTTGTGAAGAAATGGAAAGAACGGGTGAAGACGGAGGGGAGGGGAAGAGAAGGGTAGTGGAAAAAGAGTAGGAAGGATGAAAGAAACATGGATGGGAGATAGAGTTAGAGGTGGGGCTAAGAGTAAGTAAGGGAAGGGACAAAGAAAGAAAGAAAGAAAGAAAGAAAGAAAGAAGAGTGTAGGAAGGATGGAAGGAAACAGGAAGGCAGGGAGGAAGGACAAAGGGGAGGAAGTAAGGAGGAATAAAGTAAAGGAAAGGATAAAGAAAGGAAGGAAGAAGAGTGTAGGAAGGATGGAAGGAAACAGGAAGATAACAGGAAGGCATTATGGAAGGAAACAGGAAGGCAGGGAGGAAGGACAAAGGGGAGGAAGTGAGGAGGGATAAAGGAAAGGATAAAGAAAGGAAGGAAGAAGAATGGAGAAAGAAAGGAAGGTCAAGTGTGGAGGAAGAATGGATGAAGGAGAAGAAAGGAGGGGAAAAAGGAGAAGGAAGGAAGAATGTAAGGAGAAAGAATGAATTAAAGATGAGAGAGAAGGGAGAATTAAGGATGGATGGACAGACTAGGGTGAAGGCAGGAAGGAAAGAATAAAATTTAAGAGGGGGATAATGCCGAAGGAAGAAGGGATAGTTTGAAGGAAGGATGGACAGACTAGAGTGAAGGCAGGAAGGAATGACAAGGAGGAAAGAAGGATGATCATGCAAAATAAAAGGCTAAAGGAAGGAATGAAAGAAGGAGAAGGGGTGTGTGGAAGGAAGGATAAAGGATGTCGAAAGAACGAGGGCGATTATACGAAATACAAGGCTAAAGGAAGGCAGGCGGTGGGACAGGCTGGAAAGAAGTCATGATTTTCATGGCGTGTAAGTTGACATTCTCTCTCTTTTCTCTGACGTACTTGGGCTTCTGGGATTCAAAGAATTAGCTCTTCAAAATTAAATAACATTACTTGGTCTGTGCTTATTGCGGTTATTAATGAAAAGAGAGAAAAAAATGTTCCATTCATCACTCGACTCGGAGTCTATTTGAGTATGCATGACGTAAATGCAAGGGTGACCTGACCCAGGCTTAATCTGGATTCCGGGTGTGTGCCCTGTATTAGTCATTTCTGGGACTGATTCTATGCGTGTTGTGTTCTTCTGTCCTCTAAAGGTTTCCTGAACATTCAATCATGGCCAGAAAACATGACGGACCTGAGTGTCTTCTCTAATTTGGCAACCATCGGTGGCCGATCGCTCTATAGGTAAAATCCTGCTCTGCTTTAACCCGCATGTTAATACGATCTCTGTCTTTCTGCTCATGAGACCTTAATGGACACGGTTTATTTAGCTGCCTTCGGACGGCGTGGAAGAATGGCATTCATTAGTGTGGTCGTCTACAGTCACTCACTGACTCTATGGCTGATGGTCCATTTAATAATTATTTCTGTATTAATTCTTACAGATAAAATGGCAAAGAGAGTTAGACACTGTTGTCAGACTGTCAAGAAGATTTCACCCTAAAGTGTGCTATTTGGAAAACAGTGAGAAATTAGCCATGTGAGAGAGAGAGAGAGAGGAGAGAGGGTGAGAGAGAGAGGAGAGGGAGAGAGAGAGAGGAGAGCGTGAGTGAGGGAGAGAGAAAGGAGAGAGGGTGAGAGAGAGAGAAAGAGAGCGAGAGGAGAGCGTGAGTGAGAGAGAGAGAAAGAGAGGGTGAGAGAGAGAGGAGTGAGTGAGTGAGTGAGAGAGTGAGAGGAGAGCGTGAGTGAGAGAGAGAGAGAAAGAGAGGGTGAGAGAGAGAGGAGAGAGTGAGTGAGTGAGTGAGAGAGAGAAAGAGAGAGAGAGAGAGAGAGTGTCTGCCAACTTGCTTAAAAAGTCTTGGGGTCATTCCCTTAGCGCCCTACTATTGTACCAATTACTGCTTGTCACACGATACAGCACCGAAACACACAAGGTCTGACAGTGCCAAGGTTGAGAGTGAGAGAGAGTAAGAGAGAGAGACCACAGGAGGAAAGAGGAGTGAGTGCTCGAGAGGAATGAAAATAAGAAAAGATGCAGCCTGGAAAAATGACATGAGGTAAACAGAGTTGAGAGGAGAAACAAGGAAGCAAAATACAAAACGCCGAGGGTCTACTTTCAAAAGAAAGTATGGAACCGAAAGGAGAACTGATGTTAAAGAGAAAGAAAGGACAGCGTGAGGATGAAAACGAGAAGAGGAAGCGTTTTGGACAGAGACCCTAGGAGAATAAGAATCGAGAAAAGAAGTGAGGAAGGGAGGAAAGGAAAGAGAAAAAAAAAAAACCAATGAGTGCAAGGAATAGATGAAAGTATGGAGACGGAGGAGAAAGGAAAGAACAGTGAAGAAGGGAAATGAAGGAAGGACAGGGAAAGATGAGAAAGAAAGGTAAAAGAGAAAGGGTGAGGCAGTAAGGGAGGAGAAATAGAGAGAGGAAAGGAACAGGAGATAAAGAAGACAGGACACGAAAGGAGGGATGGGAAATACAAATAAAGATGGGGAAAAGTAAAGGGGGGGGAAGGCATGAAGGGAAATGTTGAGGGTGGACAGAGGAGGAAACAAAAAAGAGAACAGGGGTAGGTAAAAAGGAAGGGAGGGAGGGAGGGAGGGAGGAAGAAGGGAGGAAGGAAGGAAGGGAGGAAGGAAGGAAGGGAGGGAGGAAGGAAGGGAAGGAGGGAGGAAGGAAGGAAAGAAGGGAGGGAGGAAGGAAAAAGGGAGGAAGGAAGGAAGGGAGGGAGGGAGGAAGGAAGGGAGGGAGGAAGGAAAAAGGAAGGAAGGGAGGAAAATGGAGAAATAAAGAAGGAAGGGCAGAAAATGGGGAACAAGGGAAGGAAGGAAGGTAGAAGAAATCAAAGACTAGGGGGCATGCAGGAAGGACATGGAAGGATGAATGAAAAAGTCAAGAAAGTAAGAGGGGTATCATGTAAAATACAAATCTAAAAGAAGGAAGGTGAAGGGGTGCATAGAAGGAAGTAAGGAAAGGGGTGGGGCAGGGATGGATGATGGAAGGAAGGGAAATGGGAAAAGAAGAAGGGAAGGAAGGGGAATTGAGAATGGAGGGAAAAAAGAAGGGAAATGTGAAAAAAGATAATGAAGGAAGAATCTGGAGGAAGGACAGAGTTACTTATTGTTATTCTTCCGTGGTCTGTTTCAAATCCGCTTAGCTGATCTGGCTGTGAGTAAAATCTCCATCCCTACTGCAACAGGTGTGGCCGCATTGATTCCTATGAAATATTCACGGATTAATTTGTCTTTTCTGTCATTTCTTACGTGTCCTCTCTCAGTGGAATCTCTCTGCTGGTGCTCAAGCAACAGTGGATCTCATCGCTGCAGCTGCAGTCTCTGCGTGAAGTCAGCGCCGGCAACGTCTATATCTCCAACAACAGCCAGCTGTGCTACTACAACACCATCAACTGGACCAGCCTCTTCCGCATCCCCACGCAGAAAGTCCTGATCCGCAACAACAGGGACCCGAAAGAGTGCCGTAAGTGCGGAGATCACGTCCGGCTTAACGCTTACACACAAACTACACAGCCTTACGTTAACTATAGTTAAGTATTCACCCCCCAAACCTTTCCACATGTTGTGCTTGGGCTGTTTTACCAGCAACAATTGGGCGTGAGATATACAAAACGGTCATCAAATCACAATCTTGATTGGTCTAATTAATGCTTTTATTTGATTAATTCCGGGCTCTTCTGTAAGGACAATGTGCTGATGGTTTGAGGGATAATCTGACTGAGCACTCAACTCCAACAGATCACTTTTAGTGTTCTTCATAGGATAATCCAGGGGTCTTCAACGTTTTCCAGGCCAAGGACCCCCAGACAGATACCAAAACTTTCGCGACCCCCATGCAGTACCTCCGCGGACCCCCTGTTGAAGACCTCCGGTATAATCCATAAAAAATAATATTCAGCAAACTGCCTAAATACCACTTCATTCCGTAGGTGCGTCTAAGGATCTTAATTAAATCCCGACTACACCCACATAAGCATAAGTCAATTTCTGATTTTCACCTAGAGGACGATGTCTTCATCATCAGCAACTTTGTGTTTTAAGCTGTCAGGCTCTTAACCCCAGGACACACTCTGTGCCATTACCTCCTGCTGCAGTCTTAAGTCGACACTCTGGTTTCATCCTGATCCAGACGAGTGTGACTCAGCAGGAGGACTCTCCTTGGCCTCTCTCTCTCTGGATGAGTGCACTTCAGCATGCCTAGCAGGAGACCAAAGAACCTCAGCTCCTACCCCAGCTGGAGGTGACCCGAGGCCAGGAGGACCAGAGGACTATGAAGAGTCATGCCGATTCATCCGTCGTCCTCCTCCTCTGTGGAGCTTCTACCCTTGAAAAGTGACGGCGAGGCAGCACACTCAGACTTGTGGCAAAGTTTTGGACAATTTTCCCAAAAATACAGCGGGGAACGCACATGAAGCCCACTTGCTTATTCCATCAGCAACAATCCAATTACCCATTCTCTGCAAATGTCGAGTCGTCCTGTGAACTATTGAACGAAATTAATTGCAGGGAACCGCCGCAAAAGTGTTTTTTTTTTTGACATTTCAGAGCTACGTGTCCTCCAGTGGAGCCTGTAATCGCCAAAGAGAATTGCGCTCCATATCTTCGTCCTTTTTTTCAGCACGGTGATGTTTAGGACTCTTTGCGAGGCTGAGAGATTTTGCGTCTACCCCCCCCCCCCCC